>VZTE01002547.1:112651-124052 GCA_013397775.1 Eulacestoma nigropectus
AGAAAGGAGAAGGTGAATTAAAAGGGTTTTTTGTTTGTTTTTGCTCTTTAAAGCATAATTACCCACCTTGTACTTCCCCCACCTCCCCCCCAGCAAGATTCCCCTCATCCCATCGTAATGACATCACTCAAAGACTGCAACACGTTTATAGCTGGCATGATGCAAAATAAAATCTGTAATGAAAGAGCAGGACTTTTGTTTTGCATGTGTAGTTTTTGGGGAATTGAGGGGTGGGGGGGAGGGAAGGGGGTTTAAGAGAAGTCCCTCTTGCACAGAACCAGGCTGTTCAATCAAAGCCTTATCTGTTATATTTCTGTCTTTCTCTTCTGTTTAGCGCATTCACCGACAAGAGAAAAGGGGCTAAAGCAATGGAGGCTTTGACCTGCAGCTGTAACACAATACTTTCGCACAGCCCTGTCGACCCCTGACATAAATTTTACACCGCAGCTGGCATTTACACACTTAACATTACCATATGTATAGCCTACTCTGTGCTAATTATGCTAATCACCTGTCTAACTCTCTGCTGCGAAAAATGGTTGTATTTAGCAGTCCACTGCCTACCAATACAGCTTACTGTGTGGCTGAAATGTACATTCAGACGGCTCTGAATGGCAAGATTTTTCCACGTTGCTGGCTTCATTCAGACCACAGAAAAATTTATTCAAGTCAACTGGTTTCGGTCTGCAACAAAAAAGTTACGAGAAAAAAGTGAGTGTGTTCCTGCCCTAACATTCTAAGTCTGCTTGCAAGCAAAATGATAAATCAATTGGTGTGGGAAACAAAAAGGGAGAAAGATTTCTTTTGCAAGCCATGTGAAACTGTAGCCTATTTAAAAAAAAAAAAAAAAGAGAGAAAAAAGAAGAAAAAGGTCATCCTATTTCCCCAAATATCTATTAAACTGCTCTTTCTAGACATTTACACCTGTTCACAATTCTCTCAAGTTGCTACCTTTTATCTACAGTTGGAAGTCATACTAAACATGTTTTAGTTGTTGTTTCTTGATCGTAATAATTTCCACTAGAATACTGCATTTTCTCTTATCTACTGCTTAAACAGCATCAGCTTCTAAACAGCAAGGGCTTCTCTTCTCGACTACGGGAACCCTTTGAAAAGTCAGTGAAGACCGGTGTAAATGAAATCAGAATGAGGCCCATGTTGAGAAACAAATAGGAAAAATACCCAGGAAATAGCCACCAGAAGAATTGGTGAAATAAAGTATCTTCTTTAAGTACTTTTTTTACCATTACAGAAAAGGTAACTTAGAAATAAAAAAAAAAATTAAAGTTGTAATGGATAAGGGTTTTTTTTAATGCTATCATAATGTCAGCAGGAAGGGAGATGTTTAATTGAGTCCCTAAAGCTCATCTTTCTTCTGAGTATCACACTGAGGAGATTACACCAAGATCTGCATTGGGATTACATTCCTGAAGCTATTTAAATACAGTTTATCACACACAAGTAAGTTCCTATAACCCCCTTCTCCTCTGCACACACCCAAGGAAGCTATGGCAGTTCACAGATTTGTCAGATAACCAAAACGTAAATCTGATTATGGCATCACCCTTGGCAATTTCCTTTCAGGTTAGATTTGTGGAATCTTCTTTCAACTAGTTTTAAATGTTATGAAATGGCATGTTACATACACAAAATGGAAAAATGTGCAAATAAACCTTCTATATCCACTACCACACCTGAATAAGATAAGCACACTGGAAGGTAAATCATTGTTAATATACAGCAAAAGGATTTAATTAAAAACAAGAACAGCTCAGCAATGTTTATGCTCAGACGGTCCAGTAACATACCCACTCATAGTATGAGGTCAAGAAGATCCCTATGTCTGTGCCTTCCCAACTTCCCATCCTTTGTCCGCTCTGCTTCCATGTGCAAGAGATTGCTGCTCACAATAAGGTAAAGTAATAGGTTTTGCCTGTCAGCAATGGTCTTCACTTTAATATTTTACTTATTACATTGCCTGCTTGACTAAATTATAGACCCTCAGCCAAGACACATCTTGCTTTCTAGCATCTCAGTTTCAGTTCTCTGCTAGTCCAAAGCACTAATTTATCTGTGTTCTTTCAGGTCCAAAACACTGGTTGTACAGCCAAAACCAGAAATAACACTACAACTACTGTTTATTTCAGAGCATGTGGATTTTCCCCTTTTCTGCCTTCTTTTTTTTTTTTTTTTTTTTTTTTTTTGGGGGTGGCCCCCCCTTCCCCTCGGGACACAAANTTTGACTAGGAGATGGACCACCCTGCTCTCATGGCACAGAACACTATTTACATTGCAATACTTGACTGTGTAATACATCTGGCATTTTTGGGCAGGATTCCTGAGCTAGGGGCCAGAAGCCCTTAAGCAATGATTTAACAGGGGAAAAAAATCATACAACTTGACTCAACAGTGCTCATTTCTAGTTTGCTGCACTTAGCTTTTGATTACTGACTGAAAAGCAGAAATGCATCATACTGGTAAACAAGAGAAGACTGTTTCTTTTAATTTATCTCACTGTTAATAGAAGAAGACTGTACTACAGTTTAAGGACTGAGTTCCAGCTTCAAGTATACGGGTGTACAACACTGCACATGTGCTTGCACATGAGCAAAATACAGATGTTTCAAATACACAATGATTACTTGTATATTTGAAGCTGGAATTAAGTTCAATACAATTCTCTAAAGAAGCAGCACCTTTGCAGAAAGAGTCAGGTTATGGTTCTGTTCATTCCCTTACCTCTTGTATATTTTGCTCAAGCACTGAAATAACTAAGTTTCCCAAAACCAAGCAGAAGTCAAAGCCGAGACATTCATTCTAAAAACCAAAATTAAAATTCTCCATACATCAAAACATGTATATGGTCAGCAGTTTCCATAAAGAACTCTACCTCATGAAACTACTACTACTGCCAAAATCAGTATGTTTACTGAGGCGACAGTAAATTAAAATAACAGAGCAAAACCAAGAACACGTAAATTGTATTTACGGATATTAAACTAAGTTTACATAGTAAAAAAGGAATCAAGAGAAATGTTTTATTTTAAAATTCTGAATTAAAAGTTGCTCCTTTCAATTCCACTCCATCTATTTCTACTGTATTGTACAATGAAAAACTACTCCAAGTCAAAAGTCACTCAATTAACAGCAAGGGTGAACATAATTTATTGTATATGGTATTCATCGGTCATATTTGGCACAATCTGAGTGGATATTAAAATAGCACAGGTTAGGCAAAACTGGAGTAAAATATCTTCCCGTTCTCTTTATGGGCACAGAAATGAAGTGGCCATTATAACTTGGCACACATCCTCAGCACAGGTATAATACTTTAAAGCACTGAGTTTTCTGTCACAAGGCACCATCTTGGCAATCTGCCACTCTAGCAAAGCATCACAAGTAGAAAATTATATGGTTTCTTAAGTATTAATCAAAGTTGTGCATCTTCATTTTTCTGAACTCTGATAGGTGACTACCCTCTTGTTATAGAACTGTCAGGCAGACCTTAAGAAGTTTTACTGATTTCTTCAGGTTTTCCCAGGAAGAGTAATTCACAAACATAACTGGGGCAAGACTTCCTGCATACTCTATAAGGCAGGAGAGACCAGAGAAATTAAAAGAATCAAAGGCTGAAAGAGACTGAAGACAAATAAGACAAATAGTGAAGATAAATAAGGATGGCTGAGAAAACACATATAATTGTACAGTTAATATACAAAGAAGAATGAACTTCTTGGTAAAATTCTGCACTCCAGATCCTGCTGAACTCCAAAAAAGAGCAGCTAGAGCCACGTATATATACACACCATCATCTGTAGACAGAAAAAGCACTGTGCAAAGGACTGAACTTTATTCTATATACAGAAGAAAACACTTGACAAGTAACAGCCCCAAAAGATCTACGACCAAAATGCTGTTTTAATCAATCTGAAAAAAAGCTAGCTGTGGGGCAAAGAACTTTACAAGCATGGTTTTACCTGAGTGCTTATAGGTTGAAGCAGGTAATTCACGATTAAGTTAAAAAGATTGTGTGTAATAGTGCAGGAACGGGAAAATAAGAACATGTTCCATTAGACACCAAAAGGAAAGTAGTTGCAGACACATTAAAACCAGCATCCTAGTGGACACAGCTCCAATAGGTCATAGGGAGGTCAGTTTTGAAGGAAAAATCCAACTGAAATATAAACATGGCATTGTGGAAACCAGACAAATCTCCCATAGCTTTGTCCAGCCAGCATTAATCTAGGCATCCGCTGCGGTGCATAATCTAAACAAAGGGATCAGTCGGTTCATACATCTGGAAGCTGTCATATTTTGGAGCCTCCTAACAGTTATATGTAAGTGCAACATTCACTTGGATGCAACAGCCTTTAAATCTGTTGAATGGTCAAGAACTGTTACATGCATACACTACATCATATTATGACTTTCTGGGGAACCGCCGAAAATATTATGTAATGACAGGGCTTGGACCATCTCTTGCCACATGGAAAAAAAAAATTATCATGAAAATGGACAGATTCAGGGTGAGTAGCTCAGGTTTACCTTAATGCATTCTATGCTGAAAGCAAACTTGAGTACCCATGGCTTTTAGAGTTCATTCTTTTCTGAACCCACTGACTGCTGATGAATAATGAGGAAGGAAGGCCAGTTCTCTACAAAAACAAGCAAACATAAACCCAGGCCACTTAGCAGGTGGCAAGAGCTGGTAGTAGACCCCTAACCACTCACCACCATGTCCACATAGCACCAGAACTTCAGCAGCAGCCAGCCCTACAGCTGAGTTAGCTCTTTTGCTTACCTACACTTCCCCTATTCCCGCTCAGCAACAGCGGCATGGGGAACAACAATAAAACAATGTTGCTTTCAACCATTCTATTTCACTCCAGGACTTCTGTTCCAAAATCTACAAGAAATGCCTTTAAACCCTGATCATAAGTAGCAAAATCCCCAGAGCACAAGATGACACTCAAAGCTCAGAAGAGGAGGACAATAGCATAGCCAAGGCGCTGCCCTGTTTAAATACACATTCCAACAAAGAAAGAAACAGACCCTTCCAAACAGTGATCTGTAGGGCACATTCTGGCAGGGACACTGGCAACAGTGTTAAGTTTGGAAATAATAATGAAGATAAATTTTCTCCAGCCTTGAGTAAATTAAATGCCTCTGAAGTCTGAAAGGCAGAAGAAACCATGCAACAATGCACTTACAGCTTAGAGGGGTGCCAATTCGACAGGAGGAGCTTGTCTTTCCCTTCCCTGAAGAGGTTAACACATGGACACACTGTTAGTCCATTGTGGCTTTGTACATGGATGAGGCCTGGACACACTAAAGTCATCCCAAGTTCTGCCACTACATTCAGTGAATTCAGGATTTCATCCTTTACCTTTTCAATGACCAAAGAATGGTCACAGGCGATACCTTCATTAAAACTCTTACAAATAAAAGCTGCAGGGATTTTTTTATGTACAAGCTTTTCAGCAAGGAGCACCAACTCCGAGCAATGATGTGGACACCTGTCAAGATGGAACTTAACAGAGACCTCCAGTGATTCTGAATTTAATAGCATCTTGAAAGATGACAATCAAATAAATATCCATGTAAGTAAAACCTTTAAACATCTTTTCTTAACAACTTTCAATACATGGAAACAGAGGGAGTTCAAATTCAAAGGAACATAACAGCCACTACCCCGATGTTTTTATCTACAAATATCATGTACATCTTAACTATTAGAATTAGATGTTCTTTTTCAAAACAGTAGCTCGGACTGAAATACTTTTGCACTTTATCAGTAAACATTAAAATAAGCATGTTTCTCAGATGACCATCCTTCAGCTATCACGTGGAAAAAAAGACATGCAATAAATAATCATACTTAAATCAAACAAAACAGTGGCTTGGAAATTTTCAAGACAAACACCTTCCAATGAACTTTCAATATGCACTGAGGAATGCAACACAGTGTAAGACAGCATTCAGGGATAAGTAAGCTCTAACGTCACCAGATTCACAGGAAACTAATGAATTTGGTGATGTGATCAGAGACAATGTCTTGACTGCCACAAAGCCTGCCAACACCCCACCACAGACTGAAGAGCAGCGTAACTTCTGCTCTTCTGCCATCCATATAGTGCCAACGTGGTGATGCAGGAGCAAGCACATCTAAAGCAGTACTCCTCTGCTGCTGTCCACAAATGCGTATGTTTGTGGGAGAAATGAATTACACTTGACTGGGTCAATTCCTGCCAACTGTACTCAAACCAAACATGCTACTTCAGCTAACTCACGTAAGTTTGTCTCCTTGAAAAAACAAATTCGTGCAGATCTGTTCCTTTACTATTCTTTTTTGTTTCTCCAAAGAATACTAGTGTGAAGTTAACTGGTGCCTTTAGGCAGAACTTAAGAACAACTTTTCTTTCCACCTGCACTTAATCTTGCTGGGTTAAGAAAACTGAGAATCTAAGCAAATAATACTGGTTCCTGCATCACTCACACACTTTCCTCATTTTCACCTCATTCTTAAGTTGCATGGGTAGATTGACATATTTTAAGAAGGGTCAGCTATAAATACAATAGAGCAACCTGATTTTTGTCCCTTAAGAGAGAAAGGAAACAATACTACACATAGTTCAAATCTCGACTTACAAAGCACTTCTACTTTACGCACTCAGTCCTAATTCACTTACAATTAGAACACACTTACTTTGTTCCACATACCTGAACTAAATTATGCAGCTACTGAAGCATTCCCTGCAGGATGTCCTACCTATTTTTATCACCTGTCCTCTTCCTTCAAATTGTCTTAAAGAAGGAGCTCTGCATGTTAGAGTTCAGTGCAAGCTCACAAAGCTTCACAAAGCCTTGTGAAGAGGACTACTTGAGGAGGAATAGTTTGACTTGAGCTACAGCTAGTGCAAAAAGTGAAGAAAGCAAGAAAGGAAGGAAAGTACAGCATGATCTTTGACCACTTAAGGAAGAAAACTAATAAAAAAAGTGAGGAGAAAAAAAACCCAAGACAATGATGACATGAAATGAATTATCACAGCACAAGACTAGACCATCTCTCCCATTATAAGCTGCTCCAATTAACATCATTTAAGGCATTGCAGTAGCCGAATTTCAAGCTTCATTTAACAGAATCTTCTCTGGAGCCACAAAACTACCTTCTTTCAGAAGCAGAGGCTGTGAATTTACATCTGTGACTGCTGTTGACACACTGGGTCTTAGACTGCCTATTAAGAGTGGTAGCAAATAAACATAACCAGTTATGAGCATGATTTCTTCTCCATCCAGAGCACTCTCTAGTTATGAATGGATGATTCTAAAAGCACATCTGTGCCCAACAAAATTCAGTCACCGAGGAAATCAATGCAAAGCGCTTTTTTTCTATTTATGTGTATAATGTATAAGGATGCTAAACAGTCTCTACACCTCCAAGATGCATGGACACCCACATCCAGCAGTTCAACTCAAGCTGAATAACAGAACTGGCATTAAAATGCCCGTCCAGAATTTGTCTGCCCCGGCATACAATCCCCTCCAGCAGCAAGGTATGCATAGGCGGATGACAAATCTATTCATGTGCTGAGGAGATACATGTAAATGTCCCAGGCAAAGGTGACTGAGAGCAAGTCAGGAACAAGACAGGACATAGATGGAGCCACTGTGGGACACACAGTAATAACTGAAGTCTTCTGAACAGCACCCAGAGGAGGACTGTGTTTAAAAGAAACCCCAAAAAACAAAAAAGCTACTCTACAACTCTTAGCACCAGGAAACAAGCTGACAGGAAAGCCACTTTGGTATCAGGAGGCTCAGCGAAGGTCAAGAATGCTAGCATAAATTCTGAAGGAGGAAGACTACTACAGGAAATCTGAAAGAATGATGTTTTGAAGGTCCCTCTGAAAGTCTGCCTACCAGGTGAGCTTCTAAACTTCTTATGTAAATATTTCAGCCATAATAGCTGCAGGCTCAGACTACTAATCATTTAACTGGGAATGAGCATGGTCTTAAAACTCATTCAAAGTTTACTTCACTATTCGTTAATTAATTTTGTTATGGTTTTAAAGCAGCCATTTACTTCCAGCAAACTTCAGTGCTGTATTATGTTCCATGGTATTCAGAAACACACCATATCAAATCTGTCTCTTAAAGTAAATACTGCCAATTTATTCAGCAGTAATAACTGTAAAAAGCTTCAGTAGCAAATCAAAACTGTTACTTGAAATATATTTTAAGTAACCTAGGAATCTACACAGCACATATAAGACAGTCCAGGGATCAGGCCCAGCCAGAATGGGGTTGTAAAAGGCAGGTGCCGCTTGACCAACCTTCCGTATCTTCTTCTTTGACTTAGTGGATGAGGGAAAGGCTATGGATATTGTCTACCTAAACTTTAATAATGCCTTTAACACTGTTTACTACAGCATTGTCCTGGAGATACTGGCTGCTCATGGTTGGACAGGTGCTCTGTTTGCTGGGTTAAAAACAAGCAGGATGGCCAGGCCCAGAGAGAGTTACATCCAGTTGTTGGCCAGTCACTGGAGGGGCTCCCCAGGGCTCAGTGATGGGACCAGTCTTGTTTAATATCTTTACCAATTATTTGGATGAGGGGTTCAAGTGCTCCCTCAGTCCCAGAGGACACCAAATTGGATGGGAGTGTCAATCTTCAGGAGGACAGGTAAGGTCTGCAGAGGGATCTGGACAGGCTGGATCGATGGGCCAAGGCCGATGATATGAGGCTCATACCATGTTCAACAACATAAAGTGCCAGGTCCTGCCCTTGGGTCACAACAACCCCATGCAGGACTACAGGCTGGGGGAAGAGTGGCTGGAAAGCTGCCCGGTAGAAAAGGACCTGGGTGTGCTGAGCATGAGCCAGTGCGTGCCCAGGTGGCCAAGAAGGCCAGTGGCATCCTGGCCTGTATCAGCAACAGTGTGGCCAGCAGGAACAGGGCAGGGATTGTCCCCCTGTACTCAGCACCGGTGAGGCCACACCTCGAATTCTGTGTTCCGTTCTGGGCCCCTCACTACAAGAAAGACATTGGGGCGTGTCCAGAGAAGGGCAATGGTGAGGAGCAGGTGAGGGAGCTGGGATAATTTAGCCTGGAGAAGAGGACCCTTGGGGTGACCTTATCCCTCTCTACAGCTACCTGAAAGGAGGGTGCAAGCAACAAGTGACAGGATGAGAGGTAAATGGTCTCGAGTTGCTCAAGGTCTAGATTGGATAGTAAAAAAAATTTCTTCACAGAAAGGACTGTTAAGCACTGAACAGGCTACCCGTGAATTATCATCCCCATAGGTATTTAAAAGGTGTTTAGATGTGACATTTAAGGACATGGTTCAGTGGTGAACACAGTGGTGCTAGATTAGCAGCTGGATTTGATGATATTACGAATCCTTTCCAACTTAAACAATTCTATGATTCTATATTTGGTCAGCATTGCCCAGTTCATTCAAACTTTCAGTAAACAAAAGGTAAAAGTGAGACAGCTATTTTAATAAACAGGCCAATTCAGCCACTGCTTCTGCTCTAAGAAACCTTGATCTAAAGAGTCCCTTAGTTTATCAACCTCCATGGAGTGTACTGTAAAGCTGTTAGGACCAGTTGCATGTAAGTGCAGAAGAACAAGTTTGGTGCTGCTTTGCATTTCTGCATAGGATGAAATGCATTTTCCATACTATCTCTTTCTGTCTCTGTTCCATCTCAAACTCTCAATCTGTACTGATGTTTGTAGTTTAGCAACAAAAATAAGCAATTGTTATGTTGTACAACACCCTGGTTCATGAGCAGAACATTTACAGAGCCTCTATCAAGAAAGCACATTTTAGCAAGCTCTTTTCTCTGGATGGTCATGTAGTGCTAGAATGTGAAAACTAGAAGATAATTTAAATTAAATCCAGAATATTTTATTTCATCTTAGTTTGCTAGCCTTTGCTGGTTGGTTTTGAAGTGCAAGGGTTTCTAAATGCAGTTTTCATGTTTGTTTTTTTTTTTAATTTGATATGAAAACTAAACTAAATAGATGTGAAATTATGTAAGTCAACTCTGTCAAACCAGCTGCATTATGAATTCATCTTGGCCACAAAAACCTCAGAAATCAATTTCCACTAGATTCTGTACTAGGGACTTCCCCTCACCCCTTCCCCATAACAATAATGACAAGAGAAGAGGTCAGTGCAGCAACTGAACGAAGCAACTATTTTGCAAATCCTATTTCTTCCTTGAGAATTGCATTTTTACTGCCAGGCCAGTCACTGAGGCACCATCAGCAAGTAGTTTCTTGGTATGACAAGGCTACAAAAAGCAGGCAGCATTAATTGAATAGGATCACCATTCCAAGCAAGTGAACACCAGGTAAAATCAGGATAATAAATGTCAGCAGCGCATGAGGGATGGAGCTGCAATCACACACTAATTTACCTAACACAGAAAAGCAGAGACAAAATACCTAAGAGCAAAAATTGACAACAGAAACTTCTTCACAACAACTTCACAGTGAGTTTGGAAGAAAAATCAGAAGTGAAGAAAAACAGGATTCAGTCATTTTCATTAGTATTTAAGGTACAGTACTTAGTGACCACTACAAACTCTGACTGCACATCTCTGCCTACAGACGGGACCCAGCATTGTCTTGCTCTGTTTCTCAGGCAGGTCTGTTGGGAGCATATTTTGAGCTCCTGGACTACACTACGTGGACCAGAAAAGGTCATTATTTTCCACAACAGAAAAACCAACACTCACTAAATGACCCGCGAATCCCATCCTGACCCCAATACGGTTGGCATCTGCAAGAATGGACTCGGATCCTATACACTATAATTCACCTCGGGCAGGACAGACCACCTTCAGAACAGGCAGCGACGTTGTTTACACTCAGCACTAGCTTTTCCAGATATACTTGTACAGAGAGCTATTTAGTCATGATTATTTATGCAGCCTCCCATAATCGCTTTTATAAGCCAAATTCTGCTGCAAGCTACTTTGACATAAACCTAGAGTAGTAATTGCTGCAGTCAAGGACCTCTGTTTCCACGTCGACCCAGCAGCTAAAGGGGGAACGTGATGTTAAATAAGTAGTATTTTTCCCCCAAGGGGAAAAAAAAAAAAACAAAACAACAACAACAAACCCACCACACCTAAAGAACACACCTAAAGCCCAAACCCGCGGCAGCCAGGAGCCATGCCTCTCAGCTCGGGGTGCCCCACCCGGCTGGCTGCCCCACTCGGGGCTGCGCTTCGCCTCGGATGCCTTTCTTTCGTGTTTTTTTTTGTTTTTGGGGTTTTTCTTCTGTTTGGTTTTTGTTGTTGTTTGGGATTTTTTTCCCCCTCGTTCTCTCCCTCCTCTTTTCTATGTTCCTTTCTTTTTTTTTCAGCGCCGAGCCCCGCGCCCCCCCC
>VZTE01002547.1:127594-179539 GCA_013397775.1 Eulacestoma nigropectus
CCCTCCCCCTCCCCGTGATACTTGCAAATACACGCGCGGAACTTTCTCGCGAAGGACATACATAAATACATTTTTCCCTTTTAAGAAAAGGAAAGGGAAACGAGGAAAAAGCAGCATTAAGCGATTTCTAAAGGCCTTAAAAGAAAATCCTTTTAGAGGCACCTTGGCCTCGAGCTGCAACAAATACTGGGAGGTCCGAGCTGGATTCCCAGGCTTGCAGGAATAATGACAGGGTGGTGGATACTGCGGTAGAAAGTGCCAGATTTTTCTCCCTCTCTCTTTTTAACTAAAGAGGAGACTTAGTTCCTTGCAAGGAAACCACTCCGTCCAGTTAGAAAAACACAATGAAAATTTAACACGTAAGGGATTTAAAGCCGCGCGGTAGCTAGCCTGTTTCAATTTAGGGCTCATTCTTTAACTGAAACCTGAGGAAAGCCAATTTTAATGTTTTTAGTGTAAAAGTCTATGAAACGCAGCCTGCCTGGCCGCACTAAACACTTCTTGAACTACAGGCGATTGTTTACTTTTTTGGCACCGCTTCTCCCCGTCTCTCTTCATTGAGAACCAGCCATTAATTGTAGCCTGTAGAGTTGCGCGCATCCCCCCAGCCCCGGGCTCGGGCCCCGGCCCGCAGCGCAGCTCGCCGCGAGGGCAGCTACGGGCCGTGGCGGAAACCCGTGCGCACCGGCGCAGGGGGCAGCGGCCAGCCCGCCCCTCCGCCCCCGGCCCAGGCCGGGGAGGCGCTCTGGGGGCTGCCCTCCTGAACGACGGCTGCTGCACGCCTGCGGAGGAGTGCGGCTGGAAAGAGTTCGGGAGCTGGAGGGGGCGTGGGAGAAATGCAGCGAAAAAGAGAGGGGCATGGGGACCCGAGGTGAGAGCAGCATCTCCTGCAGCCCCCTGCCCGGTGCGGTGCCCGGCTCGACAAACCCGCCGGCACTGCGCACCTCTCCCTTCAGCCCCGCCATGCGTGTGCCTTGGGTAGCGTTCCTGAGCAAGACCCCTGAGCCCCGGTCACTGCAAGCGCCCTCCTGCCCTCGGCGGGCTGGCGAGCGCCGGTAGCGAGGCCGTCCCGGCGCCGGCAACGCGGGCTGGCAGCGCCCCGGGGGCCGGGGCCGCCGGCGGGAGCGAGCTGCGCACCACACCGCACCGCTCCACTCCCTCCGTGAGACTACCTAAAGGCACCGACGGTCAGGGCTTTTCAAGGGCCATAGCCGCCGGTTAGGGGGTTCCTTTTTCCTTGCACTTCATCCCAACTCCGTTTTTTCCCACCCGGGGAAACCCGTCTCCATGAAGGCCCTGCCCTCTGCTCCGCACAGGACTGTCTCCAGGAAAGCTGCTAGGAGCCTCAAGCTGTCATGCACGCACACGTAGGTGCATACGTATGGGAGAAGGAAACCTGAAGCGGTTGCAGCTGGAGGCTGTTTTCTGTTTGAGGCTGAAACCTCCACCTGGGTTGCAGTCGGCCATCTCCAATACAAGTTTCCACTTGGGAAAGTGACCATCCATCTAGCTGGGAAGTGATGTGACACTACTTCTGCAAGTGCTCAACCTCACCGTGTCTGATCGGGTAGCAGAGCAGGTGAATGGAGAAAGAAGAGATGGGTGCAGAAGCATTTTGGTTCAGCCTCCTAGTAGGCTCCAAAACCAGGGAAGACTATCCCTTCAAGCACCTGGAATCCCCAGCGCTGCCCTACGTGCCTCCTGCTTGCTAGGCTTCACACAGTAGTCTAGCACCCATTCTCACTGCTGGTTCCAAAACTCTTTCTGGAGACTCAAATTTAACAAGCACTATCTTAATCTCCCCTCTCTCCCTGTGGTCTGGAGGGATTTTTTTTTTTTTTTTTAAGCATACACAAATGCAGAGATCTAATTGGTCTTGTTTCTGGGATGGGTGTGTGTATGTATCTTGGGGGTTTTTTTCCCTCAAGGAAGAAATGTCAGTGTAAAAGTCTCCACTTGGGTGGTCGGAGCAGTGGCTGCCCCCAGTCTGCCTCATAGCTGATGCCTGCGTGCTACATTCCTGGCAATAACATTGTTCCTAATCAATCTGCCCTTATTTACATTTGTAAGCACTGCTGACTGTGATATGCATGCCCTGAGTGTGCAACTGCTCCTCCACGACCAAGGGCTATCTCCATCTTCAGCAACTCGAAGGAATCTCCCAGATTTCTTATCTAGGACGTGCTTTGTGGTGAAGGCCTGGGAAGGTGTCTCCTTATATAGAGGGGCTGCAGTCTACAACCATTCATAGGTGTTATTTTCAATGCCTAGACAGCTCGGGCTGGTGTACAAGAATTTCAGCCTTGACTTTAGTCGTAGTGGCTTCATTTTGTAATGCTCTGCCTCTTACTTACGTTCGCTTTGTGTTCATAACCCCCGGTATTGCAGAGGTTCACACTTCCTCCAGCCAAGGTGAGGGATCAATTCAATAGAGGTTAACAATGGGTAACAGGTATTTACAGTGATTTTACTTGAACACGTTTTTTCCAAGTTGCTCTTTGCCTGCAGACACCCACCACAAGCATTTACACTGCTGGAGCATCTGATCCCCATAATAAAGAAAAGACAGAAAGGGAGCGCAGCCACTTTGGGTTCCTTTTGCACAGTTTACAAGAGAGCTGACCATGGGAGAAGACCGACTTGTGGGAGAATAATCAGATTTTTTGTGTTCCTCAAATTTTTGTGTCTCACACAGGTTTCCACCGCACAAGTGCACAGGTCTGCCTCGGCCCTGTGCTCCACCCGCACACCTGATTTAGCTTTGACATGAGATCACAGTCACTGGGTTTTGCAGGCCAGCCTGAGCCTCCGTTTCCTTTTCCACTCGCAGTGCTGTGCTGGCCACCGGGCCGGCGGGGGTTGCCGTCGGGGGGCGGCGGCGCGCAGCGGGCAGCCGCTCCGCAGGGCAGCGCCGCCGCGCAGCGCCCGCGCCTGGGGAAGGAGGCGGGCGGCCTCTCCCCCTCCTCAGCCCTGGAAGAAAAGGAACTGCTCGAGCCAGCTTGTCAAAATAATGCGGCTAATTACCCCTGATCTCCTTTAATGGAAAGCTGCTCTGCACGCCACAAAGGAGCAAATGAGGGATCTACAGCACCAACCCAGGAGTGCTGGCATTTTCTTCTGCAGAGGGCTGCGGGGAAATGTGCCTCCAGAGGAGTCTCCGAGGCTTCTGGGCTCCTTCCGCGCAGCAGCGGACTCCCAGAGGAGGACAAGAGCACACGGAGAGCTGCGGAAGACAGTGGATGGAGCAACACCCCGCTCCTTCCAAAACCACGAGGACATCCCAGCCCTAGCAGACCTTGTCATGTTCCACGACGGGCTTTACCTCTATAAACCCAAGTCATCTTCAAAACAGATTCTTTTCCTGGCAAAATGCCCTGCCACTTGCAGGACATTAGTGTGCATTGAGAGGGGAAAATTACACTAAACCTTTTTCAGCCAGCCTGGACAACACCAAGTCTGTGTAGAGACAGAACTCAAGTTTTGCGTGTGCCAGAAGGCAGGGCATTCACTTCCATGATCTCTGCCACTGGGCCTTGCAGAAAAAAAAGCTGAGCAACACAATCTCTTTGACCCACTGCTGGAGCAACAAATTTATTAGAGATATAGGCGTGAGAAATGAAAAGGAAGTAAAACAATTCAGGCTTATTGTATGTCTTTCTTTCATACTGCTAATCCGGTTTACACATCACGCCTACATGTCTCAATAGGGCTTTATACACTGTGGCAAAGGCAGAACAAAATAAAAGGTGTGTGTGTGAGTGTGTGCGGGTGTGTGCATGTGTGTGTGAAATAAGGATAAAACCAGAGAAGCCTAAGACATTTTAATTCAGAGTGGGCTGCCAGTTTTATATCTATAGTCTTTTTAAAAGCAAATAGATTTTAAAAGATTCCTTCTCCTCCCCCTCCCTCCTCAGCCCTAATATTTCTAAACAACACTACCTCCTCTCCAGATACAATGTCATATTATGATCCAAGACACACAACGCCCCTGGTAGCCCTAACCAGAAACTAGATACACCTATGAGACTGGTGCCGAAACAAGGTGACACTCTAACCACAGCTGGTAGAGGCTATCTGGTTAGGACCTGTGAAATACCCACCTTGGCTGCAACACTTCTTTTAAAACCATCCAGCGACACCAGATGTCTCCCCACTCCCCTCCGCGCTTTTGCCTCCCCGAGATCTACCTCCCAAAGTGGAGCTAAGGCAGCGGAGAGGGAGAGATCTGTCACTGAACATCCCCCCACTCTCCAGTCCCTGGAAGCAGTGAGACAGCACGCACGAGACCGATGACAGCAGCGCTGTACCGGTCCTGATGATGCCCGGTACCAGCCACACGCGGAGCCCAGTCCTGAAGCCAGAGGCTGAAGCCAATATTGACTTCAACCTAAGGCAGCCCCTGTCCTGTAAAGCCTAGCCCGAGAGAAGTTTCTGCTCCCCGCAAGGCAGCTTGTTCAGACCAAAGCTCACACAGGTGTGAAATGCAGAGACCGGGGACTCGTTTTCCGTCCTCTGCGGGACTGCCGTCACCTCAGGAGCCACCTCCTATCAGCGGCGAGTACTCCCCGCGCATCCCTACCGAAGCTCAGAGCCACCGCACGGCCAAGCCGGGCGAGAGGGAGCAGCTCCTGGCCCCGGGGGAGCCCCGCCGCCTCTGCTCACGCCGAGCCCCCGCCACACCCCGCCGCCTTGCCTCGCGCTGCCGTCCCCGTTCGGGCCGCACCCGGTGCCCGGTCGGTAGCCCTGGCCCCCGACGGCGAGAGGGGGGCTCCCCCCGCCGCCTCCATCAGCTCCGGGCCCCGGGGAGGGCCCGCGCAGCCCCTCCAACACAGCCCCGGGCCCGGGCCCTGTCTGCCGGCTCCCGCGGCCCCCGGCCCGCTGCCACCCCGCCGAAGGGAAGGCACCTACCATCACTGCCCTTGCAGGAGCCGCTCGGGGACAGCCGTGCTGGAGGTCTGAGTACGCCCTCCTTCACTGGTACTGGCGGCTTAAATGGAACATCAGCGTTGTCTCTTTCTTTCTTTCTTTCTTTCTTTCTTTCTTTCTTTCTTTCTTTCTTTCTTTCTTTCTTTCTTTCTTTCTTTCTTTCTTTCTTTCTTTCTTTCTTTCTTTCTTTCTTTCTTTCTTTCTTTCTTTCTTTCTTTCTTTCTTTCTTTCTTTCTTTCTTTCTTTCTTTCTTTCTTTCTTTCTTTCTTTCTTTCTTTCTTTCTTTCTTTCTTTCTTTCTTTCTTTCTTTCTTTCTTTCTTTCTTTCTTTCTTTCTTTCTTTCTTTCTTTCTTTCTTTCTTTCTTTCTTTCTTTCTTTCTTTCTTTCTTTCTTTCTTTCTTTCTTTCTTTCTTTCTTTCTTTCTTTCTTTCTTTCTTTCTTTCTTTCTTTCTTTCTTTCTTTCTTTCTTTCTTTCTTTCTTTCTTTCTTTCTTTCTTTCTTTCTTTCTTTCTTTCTTTCTTTCTTTCTTTCTTTCTTTCTTTCTTTCTTTCTTTCTTTCTTTCTTTCTTTCTTTCTTTCTTTCTTTCTTTCTTTCTTTCTTTCTTTCTTTCTTTCTTTCTTTCTTTCTTTCTTTCTTTCTTTCTTTCTTTCNACCAAAGGAATTGTCAATGTAAAAAAACAACCCTCCTAGGTTGCAGACATTCTGCCGAGTGCTGGAAAGCCTCACAATTACATGCCTGTTTCTATTAAGCAGCTCCATCGTCCTCTATGTGGGTGGTCTGGCTCGCAATAGGCAGGACCTGACAGGGTCACGTGACGGACCCGCGAATGTTGCCCCTTTACAATAAACTTTAGGAAAAAAAGCGAAGGAAGGAAGGACGGAGAGCCCCGCACCGCTGCCCCCGCCCCGCTGCTCCCTCCCGGAGCACAGCACACCAGAGCGCGCGGGTCTCCTTCAGCCTCTGCCTCCTCTCCCTTCTCCCACCTTGGGTGTCGAGGGAAGGAAGAGGTGAGAGGTATCAGGTGGTAGAATGCAGTTTCCTTGTCAAAAGAAATACATAGTTGGATGGGTGCAGAGAGGCTAGAGAAGCAGTTTCCTTCTGGCTGCTGAGCACTGCAGACTGCGCCTGATTTAGTATATTTGTTTATAAAAGCTTTATGCCTGTCCTCCTCATTTTTGGTAGAATCCACTAGGAAGTCATCTTTCAGGTGAAGCAATGCAATGCAAGAAGTTACCACCACTGAATAATCCCTGAACGTTACTGGGGAAGACCACAGTGATTTTCTTTTTAAAAGCAACATTTTCTTGAATAGTTACAAGCAGGATATACAAGCAGAAATTTACTACTACTTTTTTAGGAGCTTGTGGTGGCTGGTATTGTTACAGGATCTGAGACGAGTGTTGTCAAGCGTTGCTCCCAAATCAGGACACATTGCAAGGACTAAATGACCTGTCTTGGAAGACTTGTCACTCATTGTTTATGGATGATCCTTTTCCTCTAGTCAGTCACATTTAATTTACTATTAGATTTGGAATCTCCAGAATGTATTTTGAGAATAAAATATAATCTATACTGCTGTAGTCCTGAGTCTAAGTTGCCCAGATAATTCTGTTTATGTTATGTTTTGAAAATGTGCTTCATGGGTTCAGTGATTTCACATGACTTTTTTGAATACTCCTTAGCCATATTTCATCTATACTACTCTATTGTTGGAGAATTCCACTAATAGAAAATAATATGTATGTTAGAGTCGTGTTCATTATCAACAATATGAAAACATTGTATAAGAAAAACTGCTAGGAAACCTCTTACAATCCAATTGCATTAAGCAGCCTATACTCCATATATATTATCTGCATAAACCCAGGGTGAGTGTCAAAATAATGAGTAAGAGGGACTTTTTTTTCCCTACAGAACTTATTTTTACATGACAGGGGTTTGTGTCAATGACAAAGAGTTGGAAAAGCATGGGAAAAGACATTTTTCGGGATTTTTAAAACATATGTGGGAAATGTAGAAGGGAAGGGAGACTGAGAAAAGCAAGACCAAGCTGACTTTGCTGCTGAAGACCAGACATCCTCTCTCTAAGCAGCACTACGCTTTAGGGCTTCAGTGTCAATCTGTTTTATTCCCCTTTGCTCCTATATGGATAAAGACCATGTTTCAATCCAATTCTGTATTTTCCTTCTGAAGCCACTGTTAAAGGTCTTCAGATAAAGCTATTTTGGCTGTAGCTATGGGAGGTTCTGCCAAGAAAACCATTCTGAACATACGACAAGGCCATCTTGTCAATAACCATGTGTTGCACCTCTGTTTGAGACACAATTAGGACAGAGAGCTAGCTAAGATTAAAAGAACTGTCTCTGTCCAGAGAGCCTCATGCCTGGACAACTGAGTCTTGTACCGAGCATCTGCAGATCTCATCTAAAGCGAAACAAGTTTCTGAAACTTTTTTTTTTTTTTTTTGATATGAAAAGAGTCCCTTCTTATTCCAATCCCGACCTTCACTATCAAGAAAATGAGTGTCATGTCCTCATCACCCAGCACTTTAAAAGTCGCACGGTTTTCAGACATAAGCACGTTCATCTCTGAAGCAGAAAAAGAAGGGAGACACTGACTACTTTGTTTTCATTTGTTATGGAGAGGAAGCGCAGCTATCCATAGGAGTCTGGTAGTCTTTTGCTACTTGTACCTTGCAGATGCTTGGTGATACAAGAAAATGTATAAGAAGAGATGTTCAAATGGCAAAAAGTTCTCCAGAAAACCCTGTTACCGGAAGTGTTAGATCATTTGCTCCATCCTTTTTCTGAAGATAGGATTGGTTCCTATGATACTCCTGGAGGATGGTTGCCCAGTCTGACCCTTAAAATCTCCTTCCACAGTTTTTCTGCTCAAACAGTAGGGAGTCTGGTTCTGGCTGTTGAAAAGGTATCACTATTTTCTCAATGTCTAACCCAAATTTCCATTTCTATAGTTTAGACATAAACTATAGAAACTTCTTTTCCATTTTAACATTGATCATAAAAGATTTTTCCTTTCTCATTATATAAAAGAAAGAAAATTAGATTATCCATGTCTTTTTTCAATCTTTACTCTCTAGGCAATCCATTCTACCTTCCTCCACTGGCGTATTTTCTAAAGCCCTAATGAGCATTACCAGTCTCTCCATGATGCTCCACAGCTGGTTCCAATGTTGTGGTATCAAGGCTCACATACAAAGAACTTCTCCCAGCAGACCCTAGTCTGGAACTCACCTTATTTGTAGGTGTGGCATTTTTATGCTTGTGCTAGGGATAGAAGTCACTATAATTCCCAGATCCCTTTCTGCATTATCCTTCCATGAAGTCTTCTCTTTAAGCATGTCACTGGAAAACACTTCTATTACGCCTTTATGTATGATATTTGGCTGTTATGAAATACCATTATTTTCTTATCTGCTTTTCCTTGGTATCATAGTGCAATAAAATAAATATTCCAGTAAAAATTTGGTCACCATTAACGGACATATTAACACTGTACCTCCACTGGGCCTTTTTAGAAAAAAAAATACGCTTGTTAATCTTGCAAGTGAACTCAAAATTCACTGACTTAATTAAAAAAATACTGCTAAAAAGCTTTTGATAGAAAGTGTTTCAAAGATTATTAAGTATCAGAGCTCAGCTGCTGGAAATTAGCTCATCTTTTGTAAGACTTCAACAGTATATGATTTACATGGCTAATTCATTGACTAAGACTGACAGTTTAGTTCAGAAAGTGACATCAGGGATACAAGACCCAACGTCACACCAAGGATTCCTACCATATGAACAGAAATGTAGAGCTGAAGAAAACTCTGCAGAAAGTAGATAAGTGAATCTTCAAGCTGCATTCTCAGGCCATCCCTGGCTTGATATGAGCTTGACAAACCTGAGAAACCTCTTATGTCATCCCTGGGCTAATGGCCATCCCTGGCCTAAGAATTTTCTCATGTTTATTGGTGTAATTAACCTAGCACATGCAGTTTCTGGTGTGTTCTTACAAAAACCACAGAGAGAATGCAAGCAGGCAGAAGAGAAGCAGATCTTCTGTATGGTCTGGAGCTGTGAAGTTTCATACATGTGTGCCACCGTATGTGACCTTTTGTTGATCCTGTACATTGTCCTAAACATGGTGCAAAACACCTCCATGGCACCCAAGATTTCATGTTGTGCATAAAAGTAACAGAAGCAGCCCCACGTGTCTGAGTGGTTGACAGAAATTTATCTGGATCTAAGAAAGAGTGACACCTTGTACCTACTGAAACTGTGGTGATTAGTGAGAGGATTCATGGTTAGGAGAATGTGTTGAAATGTGTACCATTCTGTAACCATCCTGTTTCTACTGCAGCATTTCCCAGTTCCGTACCTCTCTATGGGACAGCGAGTGACACCTCATCCAATAGAGTCTTGGAATTTGGTGAAAAAATGCCCCAGGAACATGAGCACTCTTGGCCTTGGTAAGCCATGGGACTTTGCTAGGGTTTTGCTGATGAGTTGTTCCTACCTGTCTGCCACATGAAGAAGTGTTATAGAAGGGCTAAACAATCTGCCCTTCTCCCTGTAGTGCTTCCTAGAACACTAGTGGTCACCAGGTCTGAGGTGATTTCCTATGCCATCATTTGCTATTAACCATATTTGACTCTACTTTTAAAACAGGGTGATAGTCATGTTGGGATGTTGGGGTCACATGTGCTGAAGATATGCCCAAGGGTGGTTTGGTAAGTTTTGGCGATTTTTTTTTTAATTTTAAAATAAGTTGGAACCAGTGGAATAGTTGGGAATCTAGGCAAAGTCATTGGTACACAAGTCTTTCTTCAACTCTGAAAGAGAAACAATGAACTTCAAAGTGCATGTCAGGAACAGTGCCCATGAATTTAATTATGCTGAGTTTAATTAGAATTGAGAGGAAAGGTATTTGAGCCTCTGGAATAGAGAGGAGTTAAGAGGTGTTATCTCCTGCTATAGTTGAGAAACAGGAATTTATTGCCCAGGGAGCGCACAGAGGTTTTTGGAAGGAGCTGAAGGAGAAAATGGAAGAGGGTTTTTTGTGCATCTTATCTACACGCTGAAGTATGCCCTAAACCTGCTAAAGAATCCAGGATTTCTAATGTCTTCCATTTTTATGAGTTTCAGCTCCCAAGTGCATATTTTGAAGTGAGTTTTTAATAACTGAAGGGCTTGTGCCCCCAAAAGCTATCCTTTTCTCTCCAGCTGTACGAGCTGGACTAATAAAAGACAGTATCTCTGCCTTCACGTCTTCTCATTTCAGCAAACTAGCAGCTCAGCTACAGGGAAGTTCAGTGTTTCTAAATGCCAAACTGCTCATCAGGAAGCCTAACTTTCTTCTCTTCAGGTTTTTAGGTGCTTGTCTATAGATGTCAGGACAGAAATCTGCCTTTTCCTTTGCTGATGTGTTTAAGCCCTGAAGCGTAAGAACTGTTTGACTGCTCTTGACAGTTTATCTCAGCTAGGTTAGCTATATTGTTTTTCTCCCCAGATAAATGCCAGCTATGTGCCTCAGTATCATGATGAAGCTGTATTTTGTATGGTTTCTTTGCCTTTTCATTTTGTCAAGTACTTTTATGTTCCCTTGGGCGAAGAGCAGCCAGTTAGCCTTCTCTACTATTTTTAATGAGGCTGGGTAAAAATATTGCATTGTAAATTGCAACTCAAGAAACTCTTGTGGTAGAGTATATTTCCTCTTAAATAACAATGGAAAAATTTTGCCTTTTACTTAGTAAAGCAGGGAAGGAATTAACCGAGCAATTCTTTCCCTCTTAGTCCAAGAATCATGCATCACAATACATTTTTTACAATTATTTTATCAGTTTCATTTTCTTTATTAATATTATTTCATGTACTGTAAAGTAAATGCATAAACGAAGACTTAGCACTCTCTATCCTATTACATTAAGTAAATCTTTGCTCAATGTGAAACTTAATAAAAGCATCTGTATTAGTGATGTTCAACAACGTGTTATTGAGAATTCTGTACTCATCTGTAACAAATTGTTTGGACATACAGTCTAGCATTCATGACGCAAAGACACACTCATGAGTGTTTATGAATCTATATTTAATATTTATTCATGTTTCTGTATATTGTCTTTGTTGCTACTAGTGCCATTGGGCTTTATTTTGAAAGAGCATGATTTTGTTCTCTGGACAGGTGGCTGGGGCTTTGCAGATGGCTATTTCCAGCTTGTACTGGTAGTAGTGATAGCAGCTCTTCTGGTTCACTGATGGCCTATGATTTACATTCTCTTTTCATGCACAGTGTTCTTGATTTGGGGAAATGCTTGATTTCCTCTACTTCACACACTGCCAAGGGCCACTCTGCAAACAAACAAACAAACAAACAAACAAACAAACAAACAAGAATCCACTTTAAAATCCTTGGACCTTCCATAGAAAAGTTGAGTGTTCATATCCAGGTAGAATTCATGCTTCTAAAATACCTGCGTGGTGGTAATTTTTCGTGCAATAATTCAGTTGCAAACCAAGGCTACATGATATTTGGGTGGAAGAGCTTAGAAAAACACAGCCTGTTAGAATCATGGGCTTATTTCCAACTGTGTTGACTTCTCTGAGAATTAATTGCTCTTGAATAACATAGTGCTGTTGAGTTATTCAACAGAACTCTTCCATCTGTGAGTCTTAGTATTATGAGCTAGTTAAAGAGTTCATTGCTGTTTTCAAAACTAATAAAGATGCACATTCTGACCTGCTCATGGATCCTGCAAGAGTCACAATTCAGGATATTGTTTTTTATTTTTCTTATTTTTCTTACATTTTATTTGGAGTTTAGAGTTGGGTTTTTTTGTGGGGTTTTGGGTTTTTTTACAAACCGGGTGCCTGTATGCTACCTATATATCCTATATAGAAGGTGTGGACTGAATGACACCAGGTGAAATTTTAAGCCACTATACAGTGCATTGGGCTGAACTGTACTCTGAAAATTATCTTTGTCTGCTGACCTACATAAAATCATTAAAGCTTCTAAACCATATTTTCTTGGCATATTACTTAAAAATAATGCTTTAGAACATGAATTGCTTTAGATAATTAAGGAGAAACGTAAATGCCTTTTGGCATACTGCCACAGTTTATAGCTTTGGTTACAGGATATAAATTTCATTCTCAGAATTCACTTTTTTTTCCAGTTCTGCTGTTAATTGGAAAGTACCATGGCCTAAAATACTGGCAAACATCAGAGAAAGGTTGACAAAATTAGACAATCTGAAGAAACAGATTGCCACTTCTTGTAGTGTGGCATCAAGAGGAAAGCTTATGCTTTGGTTAAGGTAATTGCTATCAGCGCCACAGAGCTTTGTAGGTGAGAATAACTGTGATAGTGAGAATGGGGGAATCTGACCCATCAGGTATAATGAAGTCTGTATTGTTCTATGGGTGCTAAGTGTCTTTTGAGTTGAGATTACAACAGCTTGATATCAAAGTCTATGCAGTTGCTGTAGCTTAAAGAAACCAAACACCCCCCTATTCTCCCCACTCTTACCACCCCTGATTTTGTCATTAGGAAATGCCACTGGAAAGCAAACAAAAGAATGGTGTCTCATTAGTGGTAGATGTCAGGGAACCACATTTTCTTTGGCTTTGTTGACACATTGCTTTCTTAAAAGTAATCACCTTCAGCTATAATGGATTACTCCACCAGGAGGAAAACTAATCCTCCTCTTCAGCTGCCAATCAGGGCCGAAGAATGTTCCAAGAATTCCACAAGATGACACTCTTAGCAAAATAAGAGTAGGTTGGGACATTCTTTGCCTTGGTTGCCTTGTGAGACAGTAGTGATTTACAGGGGTTTCATGTTGCTCTGGAACTCTTACCAAGATTTCAGCACCTGCGCCGTAACAGCAAATCTGTTTTTTTCTTCTTTCGTTAAAGTATACGCTGTTGACCCACAAACTGAGCAAAACTGTCATGGAAGTTATGTATGTATCACTAGGGAGTAATTGTTAACTCTTGCTATGTAATAAATGTCTTTTTGGAACAGGCTTTTTTAATATGAAAAAGAAAAGTAAGAAACACACCAACTAAAATGCATTCAAATCTAGAATTCCTAGTATTTCATTCTTAGCTGCTACAGTAGGCAGCAGCCCCCTTGGCTGGCTGAATCACTTTGATATTTGTATGAGACCAAGAGGAAGCTTCTTCTGAACTTATGCTTTCCAATGTTAGCTGGTTATGAAGAAAAAAAAAGTAAATGCATACTACTCCTTATTTTTCTTCTACAATACCTAAGAAACATGAATACGACAATAGTAACGCTGAGTTCAGTGTGGCGTATAAGTCTTCAGAGGACATTCTGTAGCTCTTTAAGATGGGAAAGGTATTCAAGACACTAAGTGTTCTTGTGGTAACCTGACGGGCAAAGGGTGATTAAATGAATAATTTTTAGTTTTCAGACACTGGTTTGAACAAACATCTTTGTGTTTAGGTACTAGATTGAGGTGTAGGATAGGGACTTTCTTACAGGTGTTTGATAACACTTGAAAGTGAATTCAGATGAAAGAGTCTGAATTTATGTCATTTCAGCTTTTTCTGGCTTGTTTCAGCTGTACATAGTCTCACTGGAGAGCAAATAGACCTTCCCCTCTTTTAGTTTACACATTTTCAGGATGAATTAAGGTGCTGTAGAACACAGCTTGACAAAGAGTTGGAATCTGTCTGGGGACAGCTTTCCTGCTCTACCTTTAATCAAGCTTTTTTCTTGTATCTTCTTTAAGAGGGTTATGGTCCTGCCTACGCTTTTAAGCTATTGCAATGTAAATGACACACTACACTTATACTGAAGTCCATTGCTAATCTGAAGGTTGAAAGAGACTATTTTGCAGTTTACCTAACCTTGTAGGATCTCTTCATCTTGCCACAGCATAAATAAATAAAAATAATAATACATTGATAAATGGAGGTTAATCTGAAATGTTGACAATGCTCTTCAGTTTGTAAAACTGGGCTGAAAAACTGATGTGTGCCAGGGTCCTCATGAGATTTCTGGTGCTTCTGAGTAGGCGAACAGTTCTCTGTAAACAGGTTTCCTTATGTTCTTTCTCCATTTCCAGTTACAGTCTCTGCAGGAATCAGAACATACAGCACTAGGGAAAAAAAAAAGGGAAAAAGAAGAGGAGGAAAACAATGGAATAAAGCAATTGCAGTCTTTCAAACTGCCAGCAATGCTTGCTTTGAGCTTGTATTTGTCCTGAATTCCAGCTCTGCTTACAATTTTGTGTGTGACACAACTGAAGGGGATGGGGAGAGAGATCAATTGTTTTCTGTGGTGAAGAAGGCAATCGATTTCAAGGGCAAAACCTACCAAAATAAAGCAGAGGCTTCTTAGGCATCACATTAGGGATTAGGTCCTAAATTTAAGAGTCAAACAGTGCTGATCAGTGGTTATATTTGGCTAGCACTGGTTGAGTGGTTTTCAATGGTTGCTTCAGCTTTGCGTTTCATGAAACTAAGCTGCAGCTTTGTAATTTAAAATAACAGCCAGTAAACATACAGTACTACAGAAGGAAGGGTTCTTTACCATGAATTGAGGACTCATCAAACATTTTTTAAATTGTCCTAAGACTTTTCTTGAAAGAGCTTATCTTTGAAAAGAAAAAAGTATTTTTCTCTGTGTTAAGTTCCTGTACAGGAATACTGTCTCTTCAAATGTAGTCAGTCGTAAGGAAAAGGTGGATGTGATGTACAGTGTAGCAAGTAATGGGTTTCTTTATTCTTTAGCAACAAAGACCTGTTGTCTTAGTAAAAATTCTGTACTGAAGTCCATTTTAGAAAGGCCTTTCATTGCATGGTCAAGCATTAAGTGTTCTATTAAATGTGCTTTCAAGATTGCTCATAGCTTGCATGCTTTTGTGTAGAGATCAAATTGGTATGTCTTTAACTTGGCACTTAAATCTATACCTACACAGCTAGACCAAATTCTGTATTTTCAAAGATTTGAGCTTTCTGCAGTTCCTTCTGCCTGATCATTGAATTTAATGCTGTCACTACCCAGTGCAGCACTGTGTGGTTAGCATTTTTAAAACTATGGGAAACCACTTCCAGCTAAGATTGTTAAACATAAAGGGAAACATTTTAAAGACATGTAATAATGGAGTAATCCAGGTATGTAATTTATTTTTAAGTAAAAAAATACTCTGTTCACCTTTTACAACTTACAAAAAAAAATCAGTTGAGTTAGAACTCATCCAGTAAAACTGACAGAATGCAGGGTATGTTTAGTCTGACAAATTTCTTAGGTCATTCAGTTTTATCTTTCTTAAATCTTGCTAGAGATTTCCTCTTAAATATTCAAATAGACAATTTACTTAAGGTTACGACAATATTCCTTCAAAGAGGAGGGTTTTGTGTACATAACACTGTCAGAAGTATGTGGACCAGACAGTGGCACCCGCAAAAAGCCTCTGACGGTTCTGGTCTTCTGGTCTATATGGGGATGACTATCAGTTGCAAGGCTTTAGATGGCTAAGTTAGGGTGAAACCCCAGACTACCTTCTATTGATAGTGACTGGAATTCAGAACTATGTAAAATAGTATTTATCACACTCCACCCCCATACAATTACAGTACAGATTGTGATATATACAAAATGCTATTCAAATACTATTCATAGTACATTCATTGTACTTGAAATTAGAAAATGTTGGGAAATATTTTGCTTTATTATACGAAAAATGAGTCTACACTTCAATCATAGTTTATGTATACCTAAAGTCAAGAATGAAGGTTAAAAATTTACACTTAATTTTGGCATTTCTTGATCTTAGAGTAGCATTTTTTAATACCGTTCCAAAGTTGTATTTCTTTTTTCATTCATACAGCAGCTTGAGCATCTTATTTTCCTGTGTGATACCTGAATTCTAAAATTGAACACATACTGAGTTTGCCGCAATATGGCTTCAATAAGAGGACTGTATCCTACCAGAATTGGATTCTAGGAAATATTCTCCCTCATGAAACAGAGCTAAGCAGAGGTTATAAAGTATGTATCCACATCTCTGTAATTGGTTTCTTCCTCTCAAAAAGCATTGGTGGAAAAGTCAATTCACTAGCAGGCTGAAGGAAAGTTACAACTGCAAGAAGTTATGTTCAAAAGGAAACATTGACCAAGAAATGTTAGGAAAATAATGAATGTTCATGCAACTAACCATTGAAGCTCTTGCAGTCCTATAGTGTGAAGGTCAGTCCAAGGCCACTATCTGATCGCTGTGCATTGCTTAAAGCAAGGTAAGCAGGCATGTGTTCTTGTGATATAACTGCTTAGCATTTGAGCCAAGTTAGGCCTGAGAACTGATGATAGCAATCCAGACAAATTGTCGCTGTCACCACCAAGGACGGGTAGAGAAACGACACGGAGTCCAGGCTCAGGGATAAACAGAAGTGCTTTAATAACTTTTCCAAAAGCTTTTATATGTTAGTTCGCTAAAGTGTGTTAAATGGCATAAGGTAATTGGTGCTTTAGGCCATCTACTCCTTGAGGGGATTGGCCACATTCTAAGATACCCATTCCTAAATATTTTTCTGGTTAGAACCATAACAATACTGCAAAACAGCCTGCAGGTGCAAGAAGTTTACAAAACTGTAACACTCTTTAGAACAGCCTGCATGGGAAAGACAGAGCTCTCACAAAATGCTGCAGACAGCTGAAGAAATTCCCTGCTGAAGCTTTTTCAGTATCCATAACAAAGCAAAGTTCTTGAGGACTCATAACCAGTTTTTCTTCTTGTTATGATTACCTCAGCAAGATCAGTTTCGTAATCTGTTTGTAGCTGTATAGGCACCAGAGCTGGCACAACAAATGGTCCAGAGCAAAGAAGAAGCATTAGGATGGCCCACTGACAACAGCCCAGACCAGAAGCCTGCTTGGTGATCAGTGACTACAGATGAGAATCTAAATATCTGGAAGGCTGAAATGAAGTCAGAGGAGAAAGAAATGTGGCCTTCATCATCTACCGTGAAGAGATGAGCCAGTCCTGCTGTCCTTAAAATAATGTTACTGGTTTTCAGTGTAGACCAGCTGATCATGTGGATTGTGTCCAGAAATGGCAAAAGAACTGTATAAAATCTGCTGTTTTAAACACCAAGACTTTATAAACCAACCATCATTTTCCACTAAGGACTCATTCTCAGGTCAATAATTATTAAGGTAATCATCCTAGTAATACTCCACCTTCAGTGTAGGTTAGAACTGAATCATTCATTTCTGGGATTTATGAATTATTCATTAACATTAGCTTCTACACTTCAAAGGTCACCCAGAAGTTAGTGCATTATTCTGTTACTATATTCTTCTTGCTTGTCTCAGTGTATTTTTGTCGCTTGCTAAGAGAGGTAGGGAATGCCTGTGAAAATCAACAGCATTTCACTCTGACACAAGAAGGTAGCAGACCATGTAGACAGAGCATAGTGAGGACAATTGTCCTGTAGAAAAAGCATAGAAAATCACAATTGTTATCATAGCTGATAGAAGAGAAAAATGATGCAAGCAGCATAATGTAGTAAATCAACAAGAAACTTTTCAGGTGCTTCTGAGTCATCAGTCAGAACAACCAGTTATACACCTATTTTTATTACCCTTTCAAAAAACTAAATAAGATAAAATCTGTTTATTTACAATCTATGGAAGGGGTAATGTAGCCTGTGCAAAGACAGGCTATCCCTATTCTTTTTCAGAGCCTCACTCGACAGCTGAGAAGCAAAACTTCTCCATGTCTCACTTCTGACTGTATCAGTTAGATGACAAATGCAGTGCCTTTGAAAATGGAAACAAACAAATCAGCTGCTCTATTCAATTGACTACTAATGAATCTTGGTTTCCCAGACATATTTCACTCTTTTGCAAAACTTAGTGAAACTTAAATCTGGTTAAAATCAGTGAACAACTAGACTACATAATTCTGTTCTTCCCATTTCTTCAGAAAATCAAATTAAAATTATGTAGTCATCTTCCTTAAGATAAAGAATTGAAGAATGCTTTGTAGATATAGCATTAGTTTTGTGCGATTTGGTCTCTGACAAAAAAGACTAATTAGTAGATCCATTGTTTGCACAAAATTTTACTTATCCTTCTTGCATTCATTTCCCCTTAGCTGCAAAAGCCTAACTCTGTGTTGTTCAACAAGATGCCTGAGAATGGTTGTATGTCCTTTGCAGCCAATCTGTACAGTCAAAAGTGCTGCTACTCACTGAAACCAGTACCTTCTCCAGTACCTGAGCTGTAGATTACTGAGGTGTGTGTGCTGCATTAGTCAATAACAACCCCATGAAAAAAGGAGTTACACACACTGAAAAGCCGAAGCATTTTACTGTGTGGCTGCTTCTGTCAATGTGGATTTCGCAGGTGTTTGGAACTGCTGTGTGCCAGTGCCAAGGCCTCTGGATATATGTTCTTGAGCCCCTCATTTCTGTGTGCTTACTATCCCAAATACTGCTGTGGACTCAGGTAGCAAGCCACAGGTGTCAGATGGGACTGGCGAGTGTATCGTATGGTAACCACAGGTCTTAGTGTGGTTTAGTGGATGGAACTAGATTTTACACAACTTGCACAACTCCCAGGTGCAGTTCTTGCCACAGAAGATGGTTAACTCAGTTTCTGGATGGCTCTCTGCCTCACAAGCTGCCTTATTGCAGAAGGCTCTGTGTGTCTTCCTGACAGCTAAGTCTGTGTTGATGACTTCTCATCCAAAAAATGAAGTGGGCCAAAGTAGCCCCATCTCACCCGAGTCATAGCCTATTATTTTTTTCCATGATCATCTTTACATGGTGTGAGCTGAAAAAATCCAGTTAAGGGATGGAAGGTTTTGTGGGCAGACTTTAGGAGCAACATGATTCATTGTTGTGAAGTAAATATGGAAGATATTGTTAAAAAATAAACAAAACAGAAAGCTAACATAGGGTGATATTTAGATTTCTTCCAAGTCTCTCTGTTAAAATTCACACATTCATCACTGAAAATCTGTGTTGGGACTTATTTGGTTTTTAGGAAAATCTTGAGTAGTAAATCTTTCAAGTATAGTTCTTTGACCTGATTACTCTAAAGTGATTTAACATACTTTTACATGAAAACTGCTTCAGTGTTCCTTGCCTCCATGTACTTGATCTTCAGAGCTGATATCCTGGACCTCTAAAATTACTGTTCCAGTACAGGCTGAAAATGAACACCAAGCTAAATTCTCAAGATCTAGACTGGTACTTCACATTATTCCATGTGGATGTAAAAGTATCCAGGTTTGAACGTTGGACAGGAAAATTTCTCACCAACCTGCCTTTCAAGGACCATTGCAGAATACAGCTATAAGCAATATATTTCACCCTCCCTTCCCCATCTTGGCTTTTGTACTTGATGCAGTCTGCCAGCTTCACTACCTGAGGCTGTCTGAACCTCTGTTGACCCTTTTTGCTCTCTAACTTTACATCTGCCTACTACTATTTTCTTTCTGCCTATTGCCTCAAAATGGGACTTTAAAAAGCAGAAGTTATCTGCTCCTAAAACTTCTCTGATGAGAGATCTGTATGGATTCTGTTGAAGAAAATCAGCTTTTCATCAATCCACTGATTTCTCTGGCACAAAATACACTGAACGTGACCAAGGAAACAGGGAGCTTGGTGACACCAGGCTTTCTGTGGTGCTTGCTGGGTTCACAACATGATCATTGATATGTCAGCATGGAGCATGCAGTATGAAATAGAGTAACACATGCAAGACTGACTTTGAAGGAAAGATGTTTTTTATGTACTGTCAGTGAAAATCCTCAGGACTAATTGTTTAAAATGGCGAGGACAACTGACAGCAAAGAGCTTACAATGATTTCTTTCTGAATTTCTACAGAGGACGTTAGTCAGTGAGACTTGCTAAAATCATACACATCAGTTAGGTGCAAAATACTAATATTTGAAAACCACTTGACATGTGTATTTAGTCTGCAATTAACTACAAGATGCAAATACAGAGTATTTGAAAAGTTGAAGTTTTCTTGGGAGTATGGTATAGTATAACCAAGCATCATGTACCAGGCATTTAGTTAGGTTTTGATAGGCAGGCAGAACCTGCTATTTCTTTTGCTTTTCCCTTACCTCCACAATACTGCCATCAGTGGATAGAGTGGTTTGTGCCTGTGCGGTAGCACAGGATGCTGTTACTCAGGCCACATAATGGTTACAGAAATTAGGCACAGCACCTACCAATCTCCTGTTTGCCCGCAGACCCCTGTTTTGCTCACCACTGATAGGGGTTGATCAATAGTTAACTCATGTAAGCACAGTTTACTATTAAGAGATAGCAAATGTTAATCACAAAACCTAAGAAGCAGGATTCACCTTAATCTTGTCAAGATAAGAGAAACAAGAGTTTGTTTGAAACCAGCACAGAAACCACTGAATCATTATAAAAAGGACTGCACATGCTCCAGAAAGAAAGGTGAAAAGTGCATTATGAGGTAGACTACTAGCCTTCATCAGAAAGACCCCCGAGGAAGAAAAGGAGCCTTCCTCAGTGTGACCACCAAGACCCACAGCGCATGCGTAGCACGTATACTAATGATATTAATGACTTCTGAGAAGTAATTTGTATAACCACTCCTATCCCAAGGAATGTGATGAATATTCTTAATTTTTGCCCATAATACTGGACTATATAGAGTGCTATGTGTGTGTGTGTTTGGACGAATGATCCCCCACGTACCCGGCACCAAATAAAGCAAATACCCGCTTCTCTGACTCTCTCTGAAGTGTCCCTTCGCCCACTTTGGGGCAATTCACCACAGACCTTCACAGTTTGTACTACACAGTACTACCTGCACCAGGATTTACAGATGTGATTGAATGCCAGCTTGTTTCACACTTAGGATAATTTGTTCTCTATCAGCCTACATGGGATATGGGAAGGATTTTAAAGGTAAGTCCAAAGGAAATAGGCAGGCCCAAGGAATTAGACTGTGAATGCAGCACTACTCGAATAATTTCATTTGAGGACCCTTTCATAACACTTATTTTCTTGTCAGGGAATTCAAATGAATTTAATCAACATGTATTTCTGGTCCTGTTTATGGAGTCACTCAGCCAGTGTTCTTCCCATGTAATGAATGTTAAAACACTAATACACTCATCAAGAAGTGAATGTGCAAAACAGAATGCAGGAACTGACTGGGAAAATATTTTTTCTCCAAGACCAATTTAGTAAAGACATCAACTTTTTTCAGAGCTATGCAAAAAATAAAAATAATTTTTAAAATCACCTTCGAAACTCATCTGCTTTTAATAGTTTCTAATATTCCTACGTATTACAGACAAGCTTCAACCTTATCAGGATGCTATGTTAACCTTGAAAGGAATTATAAATTTGTTTGATTCTTTAGCCACCATCAAAACAAGTTTCAAGGGTTGTTTAGCCCCTCTAACTATATCACTGTGGGAACTTCTTGCTTAGAAGGAATAAGAGAATTTACAATATGGAAAGAAAATGCCATAACTGATCCTAAAATAATCACAACCCAAACACTTGATTGATTGTCTTTTCCACACTAGGGATATGGTTTACACATGCCTGTTTTTTCAGTGGCCAGGTCACGTATGAATCTTCCATTTGATCATTTTTCTGTCCTTTCAGTGGTGTCAGTTCAAGTGCTCGTGGAGCCATGAGATAAAGTAATCAGGTAATACATCCAGGTTAAAAACAACATTTTGTTTTTGTTTTTTTAAGGGTAATTTTCAACTTGACACAGTCATTGGCTCATTTCACTCATACAGCCCCACAAAGAGTAGTACCAGCATAACCTGTGCCAAATGGGAGGGAAGAGGAGGAACCTCTCCAGATGCCAAGGGAAACACACATGCAGTCCATCGGCTCCCCTGCTCCCTGCCCACGGGTGCCGCTGGGGCAGGGCAAAGCAACTGCCTGGCATGAAGCAAACTTGGCTCCTTTTGAAGTCCTAGAACAGTGTAAGAGCCAGTGAGGTTTCTTTAAATGAAACACACCCACAGGCACTGTTCATCTGCTGCTGTGCACATCACATTCCAGAGCATTCACCTGTCCAAGCCTGCACGTGACTGGAGGAGGATTTTTTAAAGCAGAAGGTCAACATAGAGCCCCCTACTCAGAACCAAATGCTTTCCTGAATACTAAGTGCTATACATGGCAGTTGTTCATGGCAGCTACATTTTTATGCATCTGCAGGCTTAATATAGTAAGCATAATGTAAACATGCATCACTCTTTTGGCTCAGCATTCATTCATGATTACTCTCATTGCAATTGTAGAGCTGCAAAGTGGTGCCTGGTTTTCTCTTACAGACACCTCTAGAGTAATTTCCTTAGGAAGTAAGCTCATTCGCCCCCATGGAAGGGCTTTCAGAAAATGGGGGAAATCCTTTCAATGCCAGCCACTGAAGACTGGGCTGGAGTGCATGTGCTTATTTATTTATTTATTTAAAACACCAAAGTATTTCTCTGTAACAACTCGTCAGCTAATGAGTTCTTTTTAAACGTGGCTCCTAAACAGTGTACACAGTATTGTTTTACTAATAGTTTCCAATTAATAGGCACTATAAAAATATAAACAGCAGGAATGGAAAAATCATTAAAAGAGTGGCTTTTGGCTTCTTTCATTCAGGCAAAATAAATGGGTTATATTGCTGCTGTTATTACTGATACAAGACATTAGGCAGATTAAAATAACATATGTTTTCAATACTAAACACTGACTTGAGATGTGCATGGATGCAGGCTCAAAACAGAAAAACTATATTGCTGTCAAATTGTGGAAAAGGCTGCTTATTCAACGGTCCTGTCCTTGTCCATCACAAAAAACAGTGGACACCATGACCCAAGGACTATGCAAACTAAGATCAGGGATCTGCAGAAAGGGTGCAACTTGAGTTGTAAAGAATGAAATAGTCATTCCATTCCTCAAAATATTTTGGCCCCATCTATGCCATCTATTTAAATAACCTTTTTCCTCAAAGCAGGAGCAAACAGCTTGTGCCTCCTAAGGAGCATTTATTTTCACAGTGATGTATATCCACAGTTACCAGGGAAGGGGAATGTCTCATTCAGACCAGCGCTGGTACCTTAGCTACAGAGCCACTTACACAGAAACTGCGCTGCTCAATGTGTTTATCTACCAGCGTAGCCTGGAAAGAGGTTATTGGGCACACTGGTGTCTTTCATGACAGGTTCTGGATCCCTGGGATACACTAAGGAGGGCTGAGTCCACAGAAAAGACACCAGTCCACAGTCCACAGAATGCCACCTCATATATACAGTAATTCTAGTGGGAAGTCTAGGTGAGGTATCCGAAGTGAAGGCACACTGACATCAGATGTGATTTGGCAACCACATGGAGTTCATAGGATTTGTCTCAAAGAAGCAGCTTCAAAAGAGTGAATTTAGGAGAATTTTATTCTGAATTTTAAAACAACAGTAGAGCTAGTAAAGTCAGAACAATGCAAATAACACACAACCAGCTGCGTCCTGTTCCCGCTCTCCCAAGTCATATGCCTTACGAAAGGCTCACAACCTCAAGGACAGACAAAGCAAGCTAAATCACCTGGAAATGCTGCTTCTAGAAGCTGAGGTTTGCTAGCTGTTGTTCAGCTTATTAGCAAGGCCTGACCCAAATTTAGAGGTCAAGTCTCCAAACGAAAAGATCAAAAGAGAAGACATAATGCAATTTGCTATCAGAAGAACACATAACTAGAGAAGAGCTCTCCTGTCACTACCTCATCCCACAGATAAAGTGCTTGGCTACAAACAGCAAGGGTGAAGAAAAGGTAGAAGAAATGATGATTTCTCCTACTTCACAGCTGAACAGGTACTACCTATGTTACAGCAATTATGAACTGATTCTGGGCCCTGAAGGTCTTCCACCCCTGCTCATATCTAATCTTTTCTTGTCCATGATCACTTTCCTGGTGCCTACATCTCATCAGCTGTGTGTTGTTGGCTAACTTATGCTAATATACACCCATAAAATAGAGCCTATTAAGACTTTGCAAGCAGGATAAAACAGGAAAAAAAAGAGTTTCTTCAACAAGAATCAGTATCTTTCCCAGCCTTAAGTTTGCTGCTTCCTGAGTTCATGAGCCAGATATAATAAATAAATAAATAAATAAATAAAATATAAGTATATAAAATGTATATAAATAGATCTATTTTTATAATTATATATAAAGAGATATATTTATTGATCTTGTTGGAATCTATGAGCTTAGCTGATGAGGATGTGCATACATAACTGCAGCTTCAATAAGCAGAGTTTAAGGTTTCTCAAGGCAAGGCATCCTTTCAATGGGCAACCCAGCTAGTGGCTATGGCCTTAGTCTGCACACATCTATCAGTCAGGTTTTGCATCTCTTGCTTATAACGGGGAAAAACTGGAAAAGATGACCTTCATAATCCCTTTCTAAATGTTTATGCAAAACAGAGGATTGGCATAATTACAAGCTTGCAGCTATACAAGTCCACAAGCTGTACAGATCATGGCTTTGTAGCAGTGTTCTAGACAAATACCTAATTTACAATTAGAAAAAAATACCTGAGAAGGAAAATACCTTATTAGCAATGATTCCTTTTATCCCTGGAAGGATGCTTTTGAGAGGAGAAAATCAGTGTTATCGTTAAACATCTTGAATTTTCAAGACAAAAAAAACCTCATGCACTGTCAAGTAGCTCAGGTTTATGTTCCTAAAAGATCATATATTAAGTTTTATTTAACCACATTTTTGGTCACAGATATTTTAACCTAAGTTATTCAGGCACAGTCTAGCTTTGACACTATAAACTGAATAAAATATAGATGGTATTTATGTAAGTATGTAGATAAGTATATAAGTATATATAAAAGTAATAGCATTAAAGAGTAAACACTGCCCTCAGAAAAATTAATTGTTGAAATATAAAACAATAAACACTTGAATTTATAATATGACCCATAACTCTATTGAAGCTCAAGCCTTGTAAACACCTATGCTTTTAATTACTTAATTTTTAAACATTTATTAATTAAATTAATGAATTAATTCTTTTCATGTTGTGTTTTTAAAGATTCTTATTTATAGAAATATGTTTCTTTGCAAGCCTCTACAGTCTTAAGCAGAATGAAAAAACATGGTACCATTTTAAAATAATAAACTACAGTGAGGAAGTAGAACAGCACTTGTAGAACAGCAGCATTTCAGTGTGAAACTGCCAACACATTTGCTGCCTAATGCCTATATTTAATTAAACCAGCCTGTGAGCATAACAAAGAATGCAACTTCTATGTTTTTGAAGATGGTCCAGTGTGCATTCCACATGGACTCTGTGTGTGGTCTTTTCATGGTCAGAAAACAATATTCTTCTCATGTCCCATGTTTTCTGTGGTAATCTTAGTTGGCTGTGTACCCCATCCAAATGCTGAACAGTCCTTCTCTTGCAGATTCACAATGAAACTCTACAGTGTCCAGCATTGCACGTAACAAATGCTTTACTCTTGGTATTAGGCTGTAACCGACTGTGAAAACCCTGTAGATGAGCTTGTCATATCCACCCTCTAACATTAGGGGCTTTATTTTGGGTTGAGTGGAAAAGTGGTGTTAATAATGGTTTACCTTTTTATATATGTGGTCTAAATTCCATATTTATGCTAAGCTATAAGGTTCACTCATTAGCTCTTTAGTTTGGTTGTGAAAACACTGGTTATGAGAAGAGCCAAAGAGGCCTAAGAGGAGGTTCTGCACCACCAAAGAAGGAACTGAAGAATTTAGGAACATTGCTAAGCCAGGCAAATTTTTCCATAGTACTTATAAACTAGGAAATCTGAAAACAGACTGAGTAATCTCTTAGAAGACTGGCAACTCATAAGTGATACAATTTTTGTTATCAGCTTACTTATGCATTTGTTTCTTGAGCTGTTGAGTTAGTATCTTTTATGTCTGCGTATTGCAAGGCTTCATGGTATCTTCAGATGGTCCTTAAAGTTTCAGTGAAATATTCCATGGGCGGGTAGGGTGTCTCAACTAGACACTGTCTTCAACAAGAGATTTAATTTTCTTTAAAAAGAATTCAAAAATATTAACAGCAGAAATGGCTTTCCGCAGAATATAGAGCGCAAACTGACAGCTATGTGATTCTGATGCCATTAAGAGGCCTGAATCTCCATTGTACACGAGCTTGGCTAATACCCTGGTTTCAGCCATGTCTCCCTTACACAGAGGGAAGAGTGGAAGAAAGGAAAGATATTTGAAGATGCAGCTCTGGCCTTTCTGGACAGCCAAGACAGAGGGTGACAGCTGGGTATTCATAACTCTGGAGAGTGGTTCATCACTGATTCATACAAGCTGTTCCCTTCAATGAAACAGGAAGAAACCAGTACAATAGAGGTTTTACAGAGTGAAGAAACAGGGAAGGACTTAGCATCATAAGGCAATAAATTGCTGTTATTATGAAAGATGTTATGAAACAGTTTGTGGTTCTAAGATTAATTTTAGTTTAAGCTTCGACTTCAGAGCAGTTGCCAGTTGCTGACACTCAAACCATCCTTCTCTCAGTTACAAAATGGGGAACAAGCAGAGCACAAAATATCCTTCTACAAACAGCTGCTCTCCTGCTTACCTATGCCACTACCTCAATGAGACTCAGGGGTACAGTCTGCAAAGGCTCTTGAGACTCCCTGCGCCAAGGCTGGACACTACATATTCCAGATAATACAGATTTTTCATATTTTACATTCCCAATCCAACAAGAAAAGTTAATAGGATGCAGCTCCTTCTGCTACTTTTATGGCAGATGGATATTAGTCTAGATTTTCAGCCATCTGAAAAAATATCGACAGTAACAACACAGGAATATTGTAACGTTGGGGGTTTTTATTTGGCTACAGTCCAAATTGTAGCTGTAGTATGGGTGAACTTATGAAAGTAATACACTTGTCCACTTTCATATGACAAAAAGGACAGGTAAACTGCCTTAGAATTATGTTGAAAGATATTTTTGACCATGTCAAAATGCCACTCAAATGCATTTTTATAAATGTGGGACAGCTGTTAATTTAATTTCTCATCCACTGATGCGATGAACTTCCCTCTGTCCCTAACTGCAATCTTAGTTTTGGCCCTTCTTAGTTCATCTCTCCTTTTAGACAGAAGTAATTTTTGGTGTAAATTATGCCTTGATAATTCTTTTCAACCATTTTGGTATCCAAAGCAAACTACTTTTAAATATTGCAGCAGCCTTAAAAGACTACTACATAATTACAACTGTGGCTGTCTCATCTTGTAACTGTTCCACGTCTTTTGTCCCTCCCCCAGATTATTTTGGATAGGGAAACAATAGAATGAGCCATTCTCCATACACAGCGTTTTGTTGCCAGAGTGAAACAGTCTAAGGAGTAACATTCTTGCTAGATAAATATGCTTGTGGCTACACAGACCAAGGAATAAACAGGAAGAAGTTGTGAGCCTCAATATTTTGTTTACTAACTGCCAACAAGGAAAATCTGTTCCGCAGGAAGGTCATGTACGAATTGAAATATGATGTGGTGTGAATGACTGCACCCTGAACCCAGACCCACAAGTTCATAGAAGCACGCAGGTGGTATGCAATTATAATGGTAGCAGAGGACAAATTAGGAGAAACTACTATTTTGTATCTATGTGCATTCTTGACATGAGATGAGGGAGCAGGCAGTGGCATGCACAAATGCTCACCAAAGCCTGGGACAATGAAAAACAATGGCAGAGAGGCCCTCTGGCCACCACACTTCTTTCCTGATCACAAGCCACCTTCTTCCTAGAAGCAAGAGTCCCGTACTTCTGCCTCCCAGTGATGACCTGAGGTGGTATAGAATAACAACCCAGATGCATTGACACACCCACGTGGTTCCAGGCTCCACTCCCTCACCGCTACTGTGAAAAATTAACTTTGTCCTGGCTGGAAACCAGGACATTATTAACCCTTTGTTCTATACCATAGATGTACTGCCCAGATCCCACACCTTCCAAGTATATATATACACACACATAAGAACAAATATCATTTCCATAGTCAAGGGCCATCCCTCCAAGTTGCCTGTTGAGTTCATTCAGTCCATAACTGTAGGTTCTATCTGCCCTAGATGTCTTCCAGGGCAGGAGAGCTGGTGTGCAGCCCAAGGGGTTGCAGTCTGCATCAGGAGCTCACGACTGCTGGAGCAGTCCATGCTCGTTGTCCATGGTAGTTCTGGCATACAGTGGCAGTGTCATTCAGCAGCCAATATTATACAATTCAACATTACAGACTCTTCTCACCCAAAAATCAAATCCCCTTGAGGTACACATCATGTTTCCCAGTCCCTCTGCGTTATCTACCAAGTGCACTCAGGTCCTTGAGCAAAAATAATCCCAAGGATGGGTTTGCCTTTGCTTGAGGCAGGACTAATCCAAACTGTCTTCCCTAACACTTTTCTTGTATGCATCACAGGGACTTTATCCCCTTCTATGGTACATGGAGGTTTTGATTGGGCAGGGACAGCTCAATTGATAGAGCCCAGTGTTGGAAGATCTCACCACCCATTGCTTTCAATGTGGTTTTTAACAGTCCATTGTACCATTTGATCTTCCCAGAGGCTGGTGCATGATAGGGAACATGATACAGCCACTCAGTATTGTGTTCCCTGGCCTGGTTGTCCAGAAGGTTGTTTTGGAAATGAGTCCTGTTTTCTGACTCAGTTCTCTCAGGGGTGCCATGTCACCACAGGACTTTGCTTTCCAAGGTCCAAGGATGGTGTTCCAGGGAGTGGTGTGAGGAACAGGGTACATCTCCAGCCATCCAGTGGTTGTTTACAAGAGCATGTACCACTTGCCTTGGCAGGCCTGTAGGAGTGTGATGTAGCCCATCTGCCAGGCTGCCCCATATTTGTATTTTTACCACCATCCAGCACACCACAGAGACTTTATTTGGCCTGCTTGATTCCAGCACATGTTTCCCAGCTATGGATAACCTAGGATATAGAGTCCATGGGTAAGCCCATCCCTCGATCATGAGCCCATCTGGGTGTTGCATCTCTTCCCTCGTGACCTGAGGCATCATGGTCATCTTCACCAAGCCAGAAATAATTCTCCCCTATGTTGCCAGTCCAGATCCTCCTGAGACATTTTAATCTTGGCAGCTCGATTCACCTGTCCATTGTTGTGATGTCCTTCAGTAGCCTGACTCTTGGGCACATGTGCATCACATGATCTACTTCTGCAGCCAAATTCCCTACCCAGGCAATGACGTCTTGCCACAGTTCAGCAGCTCAAATGGTACTGATCAGATGGGTTTGTCTCTGCACTGCCAATTGGTCTTTTTCTATCCTTCCAGCCACTCCCATGGAGCATTTGACATCATCCACAAGTTAGTGTAGAGATAGAGCATGGGCCACTTCTCTCATTCAGTGATATCTAAAGCCAGCTGGAGAGCTTCCAGCTCTGCAACATGACTTGATCCACCTTGTCACACAAAAGGTTCTGCAACTAGCCTGGTACACCTTAATACAGCAGCTTTCCTTCTCCACGTATCTCTATGATATGGCAGTAACTGTCAGTGAAGAGAGTGTACTGCTTTTTGTTTTCAGGTATCTGGATATATGATGAGAGTTCCTCAGCACGTCACCTTTTCCTCCTCCTTCACCTCTGATGATGGTTCAAAATTTTCACCTCAAGGCCAATTAGTGATGACTTCCAAGATCCCTGGGTGATTGGGGTTTCCTATTTGAGCTCACTGCGTGATCCACTTGCTCCTCACAGCCTCAGCATCATGATGTATGGAGGGGACTTTCTCTTTGAGCATCCAGCCCAACACAGGAAGTCAGGCTGCCAGCAGGAGCTGTTGTTTGGTGTCAATCGCTTCTGGAGGAGACCAAACCTCTTCATAAACTGTACCTCTTTTTCAGTTGGAGTGCAGCAGGCCTTGGATCCTTTATATCCCCATCTCTAGAACCCCATGAGTTGTCCTTGAGTCTCGCCAGGTGATTTTTGCCAGCGGCTCCAGGAAGGACCATGCTCCCCATCTGCAGTGTCGAGCACATTTTTCTCATCTTGTCCTGTCCTGACTGGCCCAGGGGTTGCCATTCTTCTTCCATTTTACATGATACAGAGGGTTTACAATTTGACTGTAATCTGGAATATGCATCCTCCAAAAACTCACAATGCCTAGGGAAGCCTGTCTTTCCTTCTTGCTGGTTGGTGGGGACATAGCTGCTCTTTTGTTGACCATACCCACTGGAATCTGACAAGGTTCGACCTACCATTTTACTCCTGAAAGCTGAATTTCCTGGGCAGGTCCCTTGACTTTACTCTGTTTTATGACAAATCCACCCTTCTGGATTATTTTTTCCCCTTTCTATAAAACTTCCTCTGCTGTGTTGCCCCAAACAGTGATGTCATCCATGTGCTGCAAGTGTTCTGGAGCCTCACCCTTTTCCAGTGCAGTCTGGATCAGTCCATGGCAAATAGTGGGGCTGTGTTTCCACTCCTGAGGCAGTCGAGTCCAAGTGCATGCCCCTCCAGCTGAAAGCAAATTGGCTTGACTAAACCTCTGCGGCTAAAGGAATGGAGAAAAGTACATTAGCAGTGTTGATGGTGGCACCACTTTGCTGTTTTGGACTGCAGTTCATACTGAGGTTCCAGCACGTCCAGCACAGCAGCACTCCGAGGTGCTGTGACTTCATTCAGGCCATGACAGTCCACTCTCAGTTTCCACTCTCCATTGGACTTACACACGGGCCATATAGGACTCCTAAAGGGTGAGCAAGTCTCGCTGACCACTGTCTGGCTCTCCACTCATGAATCATCTCATGGGTGGGGACAACAGAGTCCCAGTAGGTGTGGTTTTGCTGACAGTGCAGTGATGTGGTAGCGATCAGTACCTGTTGTTCTTAGACCTTCAGCAGCCCCACAGCAGAAGGGTCCTCTGAGACACCAGGCAAGGTATTCAATTGCCTAATTTCCTCTGTCTCCACAGCAGCCATCCCAAAAGCCAAGAAATCCCAGCATCAGAGGAGACGGGTCACTGGAATGTCACCTAACTGGAAGCCAAAATCTATTCACATATCTCACAGCTCACCCAGAAACAGAAATCATGTGATTATGTCTGGCCCTGTCTCTTCCTCCTTTTCTGAGGGCCCTGCTTCCTCTTCACCCCTCACTAAGCAAACTGATTTGTTCTTGGATTTCTTCTGCATAGGTGTGACCACTACCAGCATGAGTTGTTCCTCTGGTTCAGCTGCAGTTTGAGTGGCCAGAGTGCGTGTTGGTCTGCTTTCCTCTCCTACCCCTGAGGGTTCTGTATAGTGATAAGCAGTGTCCAGTAAGTAGTAGCCGTAGCCCACCACACTGCAATAAGTTGCTCCTGTCTGGAGTTGCCACAGCATTAACCATGAAAATATTCTATCACTTTAGCAGGGTCCTGTAGTTACTCAGGAGTGAACTTCCAAATCACTAGAGCAGAAAATTTCCTGCAAATCTGGCCCATTTCCTCCCATATGCCATGCCACTCATGACTATCCACCCTCAGGGCACATCTCTGAATGACCTTTCTAGAAACGTCTTTTGTCACTCTGAACATGGTGTGAATCACACTGAGGACACCAGGCAGACCTAGAAACAAGAACATACTTTCCTTAACATCTAAAGGGAATTCAAAATTCTCAAAAGCTGTTGTAACATGCCTGAAGGAGGAAAACAGGGTGAAAGGCTGGGGAAAATTATCCTTTTCTGTCCCCCCACAGATTGGGCACAATTATTAATGAATTCCCAGAGGTTTCACCCAAGGCCAGGGGAGGAGAGCAACACAGAATACGCATCCCAAATTACAAATGAATACAAATCCCACATACCATCATTACCCTTGACGTTAACATGTCATAAACTGGTGTCACACAGTATAGCAACAAAGCAATCCTGGAAAAAGAAAATGTGAAAAAGAGCACTGTGAGAAGCACATATGGGAACATATACTGGGTTTTGTTCCACACCCCCATGAACAGACAAGCAACATTTTGACCAGTGGCTCTGCATGTAATACAACAAATACTTGGATCAAAATTGTTTCCAACCTGCTCTGGGCAGATCTGTTGTTATCTCAAACCTTTGTGAGCCACACTGGGCACCAGTTAAGGCTGTCCTGTTTTATGGATGGTATTCCCAAATTTAGTAGTACAACTAAAAGGAAAACCATGAGCACTTCCCTCCTGGCCTTTAGTGAGGGAGAAAAAAGGCATAGATTACTGGCTGAAGTAAGAACAATTTACTGTAAACAGCAATGAGACGAGAAAGTGAACCGTAACAGCAACAACACTAAAAACAAAAGTGTTCCCAGAGAGGGTGATTTACATTCAAAAAGCTCACCAGACCCCAGGACAGTGGACAGGTCCTCCAGCTGCCACCCTTTTTTCCCTACCTATAGCCATGCCACCTTCTTCCTGGAAGCACGAATCCCATAATTCTGCCCCCCGGCAGCAATGTAAAGAGGTATAGAATAACAACGCAGACACCCCCACATGGCTCCAGTCTTCTTCCCCTCAGGGCTACTGCTGAAAACCAGGATTCTGGGGTACCTGCTACTGCCTTGGGCCACATTCTTGTGACAGGGCAGGGGTGATCCCCTAGTGCTCCTCAGCCCCTGCTCTGCCACACCAGAGGAACCACTGAGGTGAACTAGGGCTGTTTCCCCTCTAGATTTTCATTCCAAAGAAAGCCAGTGAGTGAGTAGTGTGTGGTATCAATGCACTCGGATCCCTAGCTGATGCAGAATTAGGAGGCAAATGTGAGGTCTGCTCTGGGCAAGGTTTACCCCGTACACTGTGGGTGACCTGCTCTACACTACGTACAATCACTCTACATTTCAAGTTCATGTGACAATTTTTGCACAGTAAAACAAAAAGACTCTCCTTCCTCTCCCCTTCCAGAGAAGAAACACTATATAAACAAAGAGCCAAATCCTCACTCACAAGTACAGAGGACTCTGTTCATCAGCAGATGAATTTTACTCATCTCAGAAGCAATTCAGAATACACGTTGTAGTGTATTCTGTAGCAAAATAACAGCAAATCTACACTTTCTACCTGGAACTCTCTACACTGAAACATTTCTGGTTCAGATGTGCATTGCTTGTATGTAATTTGACGGCTGTTTGGTAACTGACTTCGCACAGACGGTGAAGCATCCATCGGCATAGCATTAAGATTATGTTGTAAGGCCTCTAGGGAAAGGACCACCTTACAAAAGAGTGTTTATATAATGACCTGTCCAAGGAGAAACCAAATCCTCTTTAAATTCCTAGATGCCATCAAAACACATCTATAACTGTGTATACGTTACACACATATCATTTATACACTATACAAGGACTGAAAAACTAAGCAAAAGGCAGATTCCTTGCCTCTATTTAGGTAGGGTGAGATTTTTGAAGAATGCTGGGTCTCTTTCTGGCATTTTATTCAAGATAGATTATTTATTGGATAATGGATGTATGAGAGCAAATTTTCTGGAAGAAGAGAGCCGTTTTTGAATGGTGTTGCTTCTCTGCCTATAATTATGCCCTGGGCAATGGCAAGGTCTCCCGATCTGCTGTAAGGCTTGCAGAAAGGCCTTTAGTTAAGAATTTGTGTGTATTTATAAACTGGCTATGTTAAATTTCAGTTCAAGATGGAAAAACTTTCTTTATAAGTCATTCAGACAACATCTGGGTGCATTTCTAATGCCAGCACAACTCTGTGGAGATATGAGAGAACGGAAGGCTGATTCAGCACAGTCTCTCAACAGTCTTTGCTGGCTGACTGGATTTCTTTGGATACAGGTTTTTGAGAACTAGTTCTGTGATCTGATCCTAAGGGACTACAGATTAAGGCTGAAAGATGAATTTCCATGCAATAAAGATCATTAAGTCTTTTATCTTGGAAGTGGTGATTTGAATGGTAAGACCTGAGGCATTAGTAAAGAAAATAACAAACACACATTAATATTCCCTTGACTATACGGACTCCTAGGAACAAAAAAGAATTCTGTTTCTCTTCCTAGTTGATACATTTGTGTATATGTTTGTATATATGTGTATATGTATATCCACGTGAAACATAAATTTATGTCTCTTTCAAATGTATGCAGCAAACCAAATGTATACAGCAAACCTTTAAGCAAATCAAACCTCTTTTCTGTGGTCCAGTTTCCTAACTCCTACTGCAGCTCAGTGTCTGAGTTATAGCTGAAGGATGCTGTGATAGCCGTCAGAATGACCGGTGTTTAACAAAGACTGTCTTCAACAGCGATTTCCTCCATACTAAATTGGAGCACATTATGTCAGGGGCCACCCTGGTTTTATTGAACTCAAAGCCACTACAGGGACTGAGAGTGACTCTGAAGCTGTGAGCATAAACCTTCTTTGTTGTGTATGTGTGTGTTAGCATGTCATCTTTTGGGATAATCATCCAAATGTGGTGCCTATGGAGATGTGGCTGATTCAATACTTGTGCTCCCAGGTGGTCAAGCCTGTAATTTAAAGATTCACTGGCCTCATGAAGATAGCCACAAATGGAACAGTAACCATAATTACAAGAGGCTGTTCCACTAATCCATGGTTAACAAATGTTAGTTAAAAGATAAATAAGCCTTATGCAAGCATTTCCCGGAGGTGTTCGAGACCTGTGCTTTCATTTTTTCCAGCTTCCCTCTTCTTTAGAGAGGGAATACAAAAAAAAAAAAAAAGGTTTTGTAATCTAATTTTGTTTTAACCTTTGAAGTTGAACTATCTTTGAAAAAAAATTCCAAATATTTCTTGTTATTGATGACTCTGAGAAACAGCATTATTATTTTCCATGCTGAATCTCTCTTAACTCTGTTGCTTGTTTTATTTTTTATCTTATTTCTAATCTGCCAGTTAATACAAGAGAACAGGAGCCTTTTAGAATTTGGCACTAAAAAAATGTGGGAAGGACACATTTTCCTTTGTAAAAAAAGCAAGTATTGCTATATTTTCATCATTTTTCATTTTTGCCACTTTTTCTGCAGAAAACCTTACTGGTTTAGTAGTTCTAAAGTATAACAGTTCTTCAAGATAGAATTGTATCTGGCTTTTTTTAGGTGGCAAACTGCACTCCTGCACCGGTGCAACTAAAGCAGACCTGATTGCACAACTATAAAGGAATACAGGAATTGTATTACTACAACAGCAGGCTAGTCACGTAACTCTACTGTAACCTACTTACTGGTAAAAATCTTTACATGGGTCCTAACTAGATAGTGGTTGCTGTCAGAAATTAAGAATTAAGATTTATTCCTTTAATTTTTACATTGTTTAAAATAACTTTGGATGGTCTGACTATCCATATAAACATATAATCTTTTCTTAAATCCTGCTAAGCTCTTAGCCTCACACTCAACTGGTATTCTGCCATATCCCATCATTGCTCACACTACCAAGGAACTGTGCAGCTGTGCACGAGGGATAGAGAAGCAAAGATTTTCCCCTTAAAAGCATCTGAAAGCAAATACAGAGGTGTAATTTATGGAATTAGTCAGTTATTTAGGTCTTCTCTCTTAAAAATATTTTCAAATGTTCATGTAAGCTGTATGGGCTTAAGATGAGTCTAGTCAATATACTCTTTATTATTAACATAGATATTTTCTTCATGGAAGACTATAGGAAAAGGTATTATCTTGCTAGATGAGATGCTACAGGTGGAAAATGTAGACAAAGTGTTGCGTACTACTCCAGCGAGTTTGAGAAGAAGCAGCAAAGTCCATCCTAAATAAAAATTAGTGTAATTGTTTTTACTTAACTGTGGTAATGCTGCTTCATTATAATACCTGAGCAAGAAAGGCTGTCAACAACATTGAGCAAGAGATGCTTGAGCGAAACACAGACAGAAAATAAGACAGTAGAGCGATACATTGGAATGGAGGGAAAAAATGTGTTCATGCTTGTACAGCGGGGAAAGAGAAACAGAAAAGTTGTAAAGTGTCACAAAAGCAGTACCTCTACTGAACAGGTGCCATCTTCCAGAAAAACTGGGAACACCTCCTTTGAGTGACTGGAGTGGAATTCTGATTATGAAAAATATTCTCTTAATTGTATGTGGTTGTTACCAGTATTCACTGTTACTCATCTTGGTTGAATAGTTCACCTCCTTTTCATCAAAACACTTGAAGTACTGGAAGAAACAGATCGTATTTTCACTTAATTGATCTGGGAACCACGTGGATTTATTGTGTGTCTGCATGTTTTATTTGGGTGGTAGATGTGATATATTTCTCTGGAGATCAATGCTTGCTCTGTGACAATCATCTTTAGGCTGTGCTATACCCTCTGTGTTCTCAAATCAAATGCAGTGGTATTTGAGAGCTTAGTTGTGTGCTGTGAATTAAAGAGACATTTGGTTCATTTCTGGAACTAAACATTAGCTGGTGAATTTTGTCTGTTCCTTTTTCCTTACTTTCTGTTTTTCTTGACCTTTATAGGAAAAAGTGGTCAAAAGCACCTTTACCTTATTGCTAAGAGGACTTTGAGATTAGGCAAAAAACCCTTAAAAACAAAAAGATCCCTCTTCTGTCCATCTCTGAGACATAAAAGATGTGATCTAATATTTATGAAGGAAGTATTTCTTGTCTGGACTGGTCAGAATAGATACTACAATTTGAATATAAAATAGCTTATGATCTGTGTGATCAATAAAAGGGCATAAGGATTTCCATCTATTTCCATCTAATATCCTTGTTAAAATGGGGAACTAGTCTTAGAAAGACTTAAGAGAATTTGAAAAGTACTTAGAAGGCACTAGGGGGAAACTTTCTAGAGGTAAGGTTGATGTCATACAACAACAAATTAAAATAAGCAGTCTATTCTATAGCATTGGAGAGGCACAATTAATCCTACAGATATTCTAAACAATATTTTGTGATGTGTTACAAATATACAGTCTCTATACTGAATTATAAGTTGAGAGTTTTTCAAACTTTGTGAAGAGCGTGTGTAAAATTAACTGTTATTAATATGCTATTTCTGGTACTGATCATAGTTACATTACCAGGCAGAAGCTCCACAGCTGCAGCAAAGCTGATTTAACCATAAGAGTAAGACTACACTTCAACTCCTTCTCGAAATCCAGGAAGTCAGATTATCGCATATAGGTGGCAATCTGGTTGCACTTGGAAATTGAATTTACACAGGTCTTACTGTTATAATTTAAATCTGTCTATAAACAACACTTAAAAGATTTCTTTCTTCTATGACTGAATTGACAAAAAAGGACAAAAATAATTTCTGTTTTTAAAATCACTTCGACAATAATTTTAAACACAGAATTGGAGTAAGTACAACAAATACGTCAAAAGGGCATGAATTAATTTAGTGGTTAATCTTTATTACAGATTTCTAAAAATCTTTTTTGCCCATTTGCTCTCTATTTGGTCAGGTGGGATTTTCTGATGAGCAGGCTAGTTTTAAGGAAATACTTGGACATGCTGAGTGTTTTCAGGGATGAACCTGGGGCTTCTCTGAAAGACTAGCTATTTATTTAGGGTTTTCATGAACATTTGCAGGGATACCGCTAGGTTTGAGGTGCAGATGTCAAATTGTATAATCCTCTGACATTTCAATACACACACGCCTGTCTGTGAAGTTTGTACTTGAGCACACAGGAGTCATACGAGGCTTGAGCCATTCAGCTCTGCAGAAAGACGGCCTAACCTGCCCCTCTCAGCCTTTTCCAATGGGGCTGGAAGGCTGGAATGTTTCCTGGCTTAGTTTGGGTTTTGAAAAGTTATATCCACCAAAAGAATCAGCCACATGCCAATATCATGAATGTCCCCAGCAATCATGGGTGCTTCTTTGTTATGTTGCTATTTGGGTACCATTTTACCAATGAGAAGAAAAGAAGCCTTGGGGAATGACTAGCAGGGGATGGTTTGACCTTAGAGCAAGGCAGGAGGATCTGCCACTACATTATTTTTCATCTATTCACAGGATCCAATGATCTCTCTTGGCGGAGTGGATAATAGCAGCAAGAAAGGTGACAACCTCCTTCAAGCATCTTTCATACGAAGTCAATACATTTTTCCCAGTCAAATGAGCAGGAATATGCAATAAAGTCCTGAATATGAAGAAATCAAGACATTCCTGACTGCAATCTAAGTCAACCAAAATAACAAGCATATTTCTTTTTATGAAGAACAGTAATTCACAATTTCAAAAACAGTAAGGCTCTCTGAGTTTTTGATGCTGAGGGTCTCTGCCTTATGCATATGTTTCTGAATGCCTCACTTGCAATTGCTTAGATTATATCTTCCAGGCTTTGTTCTACTCTTCTACTAATTCATGTGCATCAGCATAGGTGAGATGTACTGCTGCAGGTACTTCATTCCTAGGTATTCTAGTTGAACTAGAAGCCGGTGTAGAGTGTAATACTAACCTCGATTTAACACCAGGACCCCTAACTATCCCTTGCCTTCCAAAATACTGGGATAATGCCACACTTATTTAAAGGTGCAATCCTTTTGTTCTGGCCAGTCCACAAAAGGATAGCCATTTTTTGCACCCAGTCTGCTAATAAATATATGATCTACAGCATCAATGTGTTTCCAGCCCTGTGTCACACAGAAACAGAAACTGTTGAATTTTGCCAAGTTCTGTGGTGGTTTTGTGACGTAGGCAACTGCCAGTTGGTGCTACATGCCTTTATTATTATTCTTATCCAAACAATATGAAGGCAAGCAGAAACTTAAGTATTTGGCTACTTCCTCCACACAACCCAACACTATTTATTATAATTTCTTACTGATTTATGAAGCTGGAAGTTTCTGTACATAATGCCAGAAAAATCTTCTTCCATCACAGCTGTGGTTAGAAAGCCAGAGGTGGATTGAGAAGATACTATCTACTAGAGTGCATGGAATTCCACCTGGAGAAGGATGATGAGCTGACTGAGCCCTTATGGCTCAGGAACAAAAGGAGGGCAGGGACAGGTGATTTTACTCCAGGGGTCTGCTATAGGCTGCCTGACCAGGGACACAGAGCTGTTGGGGCCTTCTGTGGATGCATAAGAGAAGCTTCACATTCACAAGCTCTAGTCCTCATGAGAGACTTCAACCACCCCAACACCTGTTGGAGGGAGAACACAGCAGAGCATAAGCAATCCAAGAGGTTCCTGGAATGCACTGATGGCAATTTCCTTCTCCAAGTGATAGACGAGCCAAGGAGGAGAGGTGCTAAGCTGGACCTTATTCTCTCCAACAAGGAGGGGCTGCAGTGACCATGAAATGGTAGAGTTTGAGATTCCTGGGGCAATGAGGAGGGCAAGAAGCAACATGACTATGCTGGACTTTAGGAGAGATGACTTCGGCCTCTTGAAGAATCTCCTTGGTAGAGTGCCATGGGACAGAGCCCTGAAGGGAAGAGGAGCTGTATGATATTGAAAGGTTATCTCAATCTCAAGAGCAATGCATCCCTACAAAGAGAGAATCAGACAGAAGGCCTGGAGGTCTTCATGGATGAACAGTGAGACCCTGGACAAATTTAAACACAAACAAGTAGATTACTAAGGATGAAAACAAGGAAAGGTAGCCTGGGAGGAATACAAAGAAATTGTCTGAACATCCAGGGAGACAGTTTGGAAAGCTAAACTACTGGCAGGTGTAAATCTGCCCAAGGAAATCAAGGATAACAAAAAAATTTCTTTAGGTACATCAACAATAAAAGAAAGCCTAGGGAAACTGTGGCTCCTTTCAGGAGGGATAAGAAAGACCTGGTTAAGCAGGATATGGAGAAGGCTGAGGTAGTCAATGACTTCTTTGCCTCAGTCTTCACCAGCAAGGGTGCTGGTGAACGGTGCTAGCCAAACCACCTGAGATGCAGAAGGTGAGAGAAGAGATTGGGAAAATGAAGAACTGCCCTCTGAAGGAGAAGATCAGGCTTGAGAACATCTAAGGAGCCTGAAGGTCCACAAGTCCATGGGATCTGATGAAATGCATCTGAGGGTCCTAAGGGAACTGGCCAAGGAAGTGGCTGAGCTACTGTCCATTATAGTTGAAGAGTCATGACAGTTTGGTGAAGTTCCCACCGACTTTAAAAGGGGAAATATAGCCCCCATTTTAAAAAAGCGATAAGAGGAAGAAACATAGAAAATAAGGAGGTGGCAGCTAACATGTCCTGACAAATTTGGTGGCCTTCTATGACAGGGTTACATCAATGATGGGAGAAAGAAGGGCAACAGACATCATCTACCTAGCCTTGAGCTAAGCCCTGGGCACTCTCCCATATTTCATCCTTTAGTCTAAACTGGAAAAATGTGGAATTGTTGGGTGGACCACTTGGTGATTAGGAATTTGCTGGATAGTCATACTCAAAGAGTTGAAGTCAATTGGAAGGCTGCTGTAAGTTCTCCATGGAACCTGCTCTTCTCCAGGCTAAACAACCACAACTGTCTCAGCCTGTCTTCAGAGGAGAGGTGCTCCAGCCCTCTGATCAACTTAGTGGCCTCCTCTGAACCCCTTCCAACAGATTCTTGTCTTTCTTGTGTTGGGGGCCTCTGAGTTGGACACAGCACTCCAGGTGGGAGCAGAGCAGAGAGGAGGGAACCCCTTCCTCACCCTGCTGCCCGCACTGCTTTGGATGCAGCCCAGGATACAATCGGCTTTCCAGGCTGTGAGTGCACATGCCCAAATTATATTGAGCTTTTCATCCACAAAAGAGCTAGTGTCCAGAGCTAGTCTCCATCCCTTCTCTGCACAGCCTGGGCCTAAGATTGCCCTAATACACGTGCAGGACCCTGCACTTTGCCTTATTGAACCTCATGAAGTTTACATGGGCCAGCCTCTCAAGCCTGTCAGGGTCCCTCTGGATGACATCCTTTCCCTTGAGCTCGTTGCCTGCACCACTCAGCTTGGTGTTACCAGCAAACTTGCTGAAAATGCAATCAATCCCACTGCCCGTGTCACCGACAAAGGTATTGAACAGTGTCAGTCCCAATACTGACTCCTGAGGACACCACTCGTCACTGCTCTCCACTTGGATAATGAAGACAGGTTGAGACAGTTGGGGTTATTCAACCTGGAGAAGAGAGGGCTCCAGGAAGACCTTCTAGCAGCCTTCCAAACCTAAAAGGGTCCTAGAAGGTGGCTGGAGAGGGATTTTTCATAAGAGCATGCAGTAATAAGGCAAAGGGGAATGGCCTTAGGCTGAAAGAGGGCAGTTTCAGATTTATATTAGGGAGAAATTCCTTACTGTGAGGGTAGTGAGGCACTGCAGCAGGTTATCCAGGGAGGTTGTGGACTCTTCATCATTGGAGGTGTTCAAGGCCAGGCTGGACAGGACTCTGAGCAACCTGGTCTAGTGGAAGGTTGCTCTGCCCATGGCAGGAGGATTGGAACTAGATGATGTTTAAGGTCTCTTCCAACACAAAACATTCTCTGATTCTGTGTTTCTGTGACTCTAAGGATTTGCTGTTCCAATCCTTTTCTAACTCAAATTGTATTTGTAAAGCAGTTAGAGAGCAATTTAACTGTGAAAGGGAGACCACACAAACCCCACAACATTCTTACAAAGAAACTCAGATTCTTCATACAGGCAGACCTAGAGAGGTACTTCAGGGAATTTCTGGTATGTCTGTCTTACTATTAAAACAAGTTTTTAGAGGCTAGAGAGTTGCTAAAGGGCTTAATTAATTATCACTGACAAGGGCTATTGTGAATTTCACTTAACATTTTTAAAAAGGCATTTCTTTCTAAAAGAAATGTTAAATGACAGGTACCAAATTTTTTTCTAAAAGAAGTGTATCTGTTATCCAGTTTGAACTATGGACTGCCATAGCACAGTTACATATATCTAAAAAGTATGTTGTTTGACCTAGAATGTCTCTTGAACCTATGGTTCAAGGTATGGAGTCTTCAGTCCTTGCTTCACCATTCAGTAATCCATTTTTAAAAGATACTGCTTTGAGGCAATAAAGGCCAGAAGAAATCCACAAACTGTTCCAGTGAAGATATCCATAAAAGACAATTTTCCTTTTATTGCTGGATCCATGCAAAATCCTTTAATGTATAAGTTTTTAAAAGACTAGAGGTGTTCACATAAGGAATAGTCTGTGCTTTAGAATAATTTGTATATACTCAAAACTGTAACACCCTTGCCACTACTATTAGTTTGCAGTCATGAGTTTTGACTTTTGCATACTTAAAAAAAAATCATTAAATATGTAACACAAATCACAAACCTGTTTCTAAAATTGATCGGTTCATCTGTACTATAAATTCAGATAAGATAAGTGTGATGTATATTTTAGGTGTAAAAATTTCTTTCCTTTTTGGAAGCATAACTTGAATGCACACTGCTCAAGAAAGAAATCATATGGTCTGCTTAGAAGAGAATACACAGATCTGTATGTATGCTGATTTTTTTGTATTTGGAAGTATTGCAAGCTGATCATATTTAAAAGTAGAAGCAGCCACAAAAATGCCAGCTGTGGATCACTTTTTGGATGCGTGGCTAGCAACAAAAAGCCTAGTGATCTAACTAGATACCATCTTAGGGGAGATTGGAGTACCAACTGGTGTTTAAAAGACACAGTCTATGCAGAAGAAGGTTTTTAAGAAGAGAAAAGCCGCACACATTTGCTGTCTGTGACATACAGGGAAAGATATAAATAGAGACTAAGTAGAACAAACAAATGCAAATGAAGCTTATTTGCACTCAAAGATGCAAAATTTCATTTTTTCCATCTTTAAAGGACTCTGCTAAAATGACTTGTTGACAAGAGCATTCAAGTGGGTGTCAGATCTACAACCACTGAATTAAAGAAAATGCTGCATGCACAGTTCAGGTCTTTGTCTTGTCCTGGCCTTTTTGCCATAGCTACAAGATGCTTCTGAAGAGTCCATGAGCTTGTGTTCCATTCTGACCTGGTTCTGACTAGCCCGAATTTCTCACTGGGAGCAAAGACGATCTTTGTGTTGTAACTTCTATTTTGGCTTTCTCATAGGCAAGAATGGTGGAACCTGCTTAGCCACCCTAGTTTACCAGTCAAATTTAGCTTTGTTTTATCTACCCAAATGCTTTTCAATTCACTATAACAATGTTAGCACAATTCTTCTGTGCACAGGTTGGTTGTAATGGTGACTGCAGGTTTAGCTGTCAAGTGTAGTGGTTTCCTTATGCAACGTAGTTATGTACGCTGAAAATGTACTTACTAAATTAGGGGAAAAATTATTTGGAATGCCTTTCAGAAAAATGCAAAACGAGAAAGTTTGGTAAGAGGAACCATATTAACTGTAATTTCAGCAACAGCATTTTTTTTTAAATCTCATTGTCACTCTTTTATATTATGTCTTTAAACTTCTGCATGATTCTTTCTCCTTTTATAGCATAGACTTAGTATTAGTTAGGTAATGGGATTTATGATTTTGTTTACATCAGTTGCCATGGATATCCACCATAAAAGATCAGTTGCTTGGCAACTGGGTATTGTGGAGCTGCAATGGAGGGAGGAATTTTTTGTCTCTCTGAAGGGAGGGCTTAAGGAATAATGAAAACTTCTGCTCATACTTCTCATTAATGCTTTATTTTCAAGGTCAACCAAATGTTTTTTCAGTAAAGACTAATGCACTTTTCTTCAAAAGATGCACCGTAAAATGTTTCTCAAAGATTATCCTGTCCCAGAGCAAAGGACAACCAGCTTAAGAAGTTTTTATTCTCTTCGTGCTCTTGCAATATAAGGGTTAGAGTAACTGTGGGGCAGCCATAATGAAGCAGGTCTCTTATTTCCTGGCTATTCTGCATTCATTAACAAATGAACTACTGTACATTCAAAGCTATCTCTGGACTCAGAAAATGCTGTAATTTTTCTTCACTGAATTAATGTTTGGATTTTTTAAACTGTGGATTTATATCTCATTTCATTATATCATCTTTTTAACAAACACTTAACTTGCAGTGTAATTCAAAACTGAGTCTCTGGGATCTTACTGTTCTAACATATAGGCAAAGAAAAGTATGATAGAATAAAGTTTTGCAATATTGGCTTGTGGTTGAAGATGATTCATATATGCTTGAATATATGTGGTATCACTATATATGAGATGTGATATCATTTTGTACGAGATGTGTACACTATATCCTTTTAGTTATTAAATCAGCTTAGGGTGAGGTAATTGTTAGAAAATAAAGCTTGTGCTTATCTGAAACTCAGGTTTTGGGGTCCTCCCAAATAATTATCTGCCTATCATCGTTTATGATATGTCTCTTTTTAGATGAACTTCTTTCTTGGAATCACCTTCAGCCTATTGTGAGATTGTAATATTTTCTCTTTAATATTACTCTTTCAGAACCGAATCAGTACTTTGATTGTAGACTAGCTTAGTGTTTCTAAGGTTTGAATTCCATTGAAGTACTATGGATAAATCTACACTACCTTTGTGCCACCGTGTGTAACAGAGATTCAGCTAATTCCTCCGTAAATAGTTGAAGTTTGACTCCTGCTCACATTGTTAATTATATGAATCTTTTGGGTTGGACAGGTTTGGTCCATACAATGTCCTTGTGGGAGCAATGTCAGCTGAGAGATGTGGAAGTGATGTATGATTGTAACATCATCTTGACAGCAATTTCAACTCTTGGCTAAATGATTACAATATACTGTCTCATGTAAAATTATGGAAGAGAGGTGCTGCTATAGACAATTATTCAGAAGAGAGGAAATTACATATATGGCTGTGCATCTTACATGATTTGACAATACTTTTAACTTTTCATTCATGGAACTCTCTATGAAGAGGATCTAAAGAGGAGGGGAAGGAAAATGACACCATAATTCATGTAGTGTTGCTTTTAATCAATATAGAATCATGCATAAATATTGCTAATATCAAGCACATTAGAAAAATGTGGAGTTTAGAACAAATGCCAAAATGTTGTTAATACTCTAGTCCCATGTAAACTTTATATTAAATACCTCAATGTCTTTTACTCAGCATGGAAGTCTTACGCCATTAAAAATCTACTTTGTTCTGGACATTGTTATTGAAAATAAGCAAAGCCCTGGTACTATGGCAGGAGTGTGGTTAAATTTCATTATTTTTGTGGAATAGGAAGATGGATGCAAACACCATGTACATTTATCACATGAAGTAGCAGTAGATTCTGATGTATGATGCAGGTAGACAACCATTCCATGGAGACTGTAAGCCCCTGGGTCTCCATGAGAAGACTTTAGAAGACAGGCTGTGCTTTTTAAAACCTTTATTTCAAAAAGGAAGGAGCAGATGGACATCATTCTGCAGTGTCATCTTGTAATGAATCAGGGTGCTGTGAATTTAGGGATAAGAAAACCAGGCAACAGTCCACTGTCGCCCTGGTTTTTCTACTGTTCTGTGTTTTTACTTTTGTAGTAGAAGTTCTCATGCATTTTCTATAAACATAGCTCTTGTTTTCCTTACCGGCCTAGAATGTTTTCTGATCGTCTAGATTGTTGTTCATTCCTTTCTCTAAGGCGGAGAAAGATGATAGACTATGTTCCTATCCTGTAAAATTGCAGAGGTGTTAACCTCATCTACCAATGTGTGATTGTTTTAAGAGAGGTATAAAAAGGTGAGAATAAAGGAGGGCAGGGTCCTTTTCCCCTGCTGAGTGGTCCTGATCTGCTGTCTGAATCTGCGTGGTCATGTCCGACACTGTGACAGTCCACTGTAGAAGATTGCAAAGAGCAGCAAAAGAAAAATTTATATTAATTCTGAGTCTTTAAAATTGAGTCTTTAATATTTCTGTGGCTGCAAGAGAGGTCTGAGCCAGGGGATCACGGCTCCACAGGACAGGGGCAGCTCCTTCTTAAAGACCACTCAATGAATTTCACCCTTCCCACTTTTGTCATCCTAACAGCCACCACTCAGCTCTCCATGGTCTTCCCTCAGCTCAGCTTATCCCCACGTCACCCTTTGGCATACGGACATTCATCTTATGTTTCACTCTTGGTTTCAACAGTATATTTTGCCTGCACAACTGCATCTCTAGCCAAGATACACTCGCAGCATCTTTGGTTAGATGCATAGTTAGTGGCTGTGGAGTGATTCCAGATTCCAGAGCATGAATTATTCCTGTGGTGTAAGAGAGTGTGAGGGGGCTTGCTGCTTGCCACTGATTCGACTATTCCTGTTGGGTTTTTGTGATGAAGCAAAGGCCAGACTTTTGCTGGAGGCTTGTGACATTTCTTCAGAATTCAGTGTTCCTTGGAATTTCTAGGAAGATGCCTTCTATGTGCTGGATTTGGGCTAGTCTTCCTACCTGGTGTTCATAAGCCAAATACTTCTTTTCAAAATTGAATAAAAAGAATGATTGAGCAATTTTTTTTTCCTTTAGCCTGTTATTTTATCAAGGTCATTGCAGATAATAAATTTTGACTACATTTTTAAAGAATAAGAATATTAAGAGGGGAAAACCTGCTTCTTATCAAAGATTGTCTTGCTTCCAGAATTATGAAAGATTAAAGTCTGCCACTTGTTTAAGCCTTTTTCAACAAAAGAAAAGAAAAACAAATAAACAAATGTTGAAATTACTCTACAGTTTTTAAAGGCAAAAAAATATACGTAGGCTTTGCCAAACCCCTGTTGTGATGTTTTATTGCTATTTGCAAAAGTTAAAGTAGTAAACACATACATATATATATATTTCAATTCCTCTTATCTCTAGAAATTAAATATAATTTCTATTATTTCCAATAAGTTTTTATTAAGCTGCTTTTCTTTCCTCTCCTCTTGGTGGTGTCCATCAGCCTTTCACTCAGAGTGCAACTGCTATTACAATAGGTGATTAACACCCTGCTATGGTCATCTTCACAGCATCTTTCCTCTTTCACCACCTTTTTTTGCACCACACAGAAACCTAGTATGCTTAGTAATTTTAAACTACGTATTTTATTGAAAAGTAGCTCATTAGTCTATGATGACTAACCAAACCACTTAAAATTGCTTTCTCTGTTTTGAGAAAGTAGTTTTCTAAAAAGCAGCCATTATCAGACATTTCGATGATATAGGATGATTCTACTCCTGCCTGGGTGTAGAAATCCACATTAGCTTTTCTGTGTTCAGAATTGTGGAGTCCTGTTTCCCTTTAACTTCTTAAACACCATTTGACTTTTGTGATTCTTTAAAACGAGCAAAATGTGGCTGTGTGAAATTAGGCAGCTTTCTGAAATTAGGAGAGTAAAAATTTCTTAATTTCACAGATCTGCTTATCTAGTAAGTGCTTCAGGAAATACATATTTGCTTTTTTGAGGAAACCTTTCCCTCATCCATTTTACTGCAATTACCACCATGGGATCAACACAGCTAAATTATTTCTTTCGGTCCTTCCTTCCTTCCTTCCTTCCCTGAACCTCCCTTCCGGACAGCTACAGTATATCCTTTTGTGTTTACCATGCTTCAGAAACAGATTGACCCAAGGGAAGGTTTAGTATATCGTAAATCAGTTATTGATAAGTCAATACACTGGAGAGGACAAACTGCAGGGCCCCTTCTCCCTCTAGGGCTTTGACTAAAACCCCTTTTCCAATACCCACAGATGCCTTTCTCAGCTTAATTGTCAGACCTCCTTTTTAACTTCCTGTTGTTTTGTTATTCTGAGTGCAGCTGAAAAAATTTACTTTGTTGCTTTTTTCTTTTTCAGTCATGAGGTAAAATTTCCTTATCAAACACGAAATTGGATGCTTTGCAGCAATTCTAGAAGTTTGCTAAACTTAGGCTCATAGAACAGCTTGGGTTGGAAGGACATTAAAGATCATCTAGTTCCAACTGCACTGGCATGGGCAGGGACACTTCCCCCTAGACCAGGTTTTTCAGAGCTCCATACAACCTGGCTTTGAACACTCCCAGGGATGGGGCACCCACAGCTTCTCTGGTAAACCTGTTCCAGTGCCTCAGCACTCCCACAGAAGAGAATTTCTTCCTAATATCTAATCTACACTCAATTTGAATCCATTGCCCCTTGTCCTGTCACTGCATGCCCTTGTAAATAGTCCCTCTACATCTTTCTTGTAGGCTCCCTTTAGGTACTAGAAGGCTGCAATTAGGTCACCCCAAAGCCTTCTCTTCCACAGGTTGAACAAACCCAGTTCTCTCAGCCTTTCCTCACAAGGAGAGGTGCTCAATCCCTCTAATTACCTGCGTGACCCTCCTCTGGACTCGCTCCAACAGGTCCATGTCCTTCCTGTGCTGGAGACCCCAGAGCTGGATGCAGTGTTCCAGGTGGGGTCTCACCAGAGCAGAGCAGAGGGGCAGAATCCCCTCCCTGGCCCTGCTGCCCACGCTGCTTTGGATGCAGCCCAGGACACGTTTGGCTTTCTGGGCTGTGAGTGCCCATGGCTGGGTCATGTCCAGCCTCTCACCCACCAGCACCCCCAAGTCCTTCTCAGCAGGGCTGCTCTCCATCTGTTCATCCCTCAGCCTGTGTTGGTACTGGGGGTTGCCTCGACCCAGGTGCAGCAGCTTGCACTTGGTCTTGTTAAACCTCGTGAGATTCCCATGGACTCAGTTCTCGAGCTTGTCCAAGTCCCTCTGCATGGCATCCCATCCTTCAGGTGTATCCACAGCATCACTCAGCTTGGTGTCACCTGCAAATTTGCTGAGGGTGCACTCGATCCTTTTGTCTATGTCATTAATGAAGATATTAAATGCCACTGGTCCCACTAAAGACCTCTGGAGGACACCACTTGTCACTGATGCCCACTGGGACTCTGAGCTGTTGGCCTCTACTCTCTGGATGTAACCATCCACCCAATTCTTTATCCATCTAAAAGTCCACCTATCAAATCCATCTCTCTTTGATTTACAAAGAACAATGTTGTGGACAGCCATGTCAAAGGCTTTATAGAAGTCCAGATAAATAATATCTGTAATCCTTCTCTTGTCCTCTGAGTGAGTCACTCCATTTGTGGTGGCTGCTCCTGTTTCAGGGAGGCCAGAGTTTGATTCCACCAGTCTTCTCCCTTTCTGATTCTCTCATACTCCTTAACCATTTTACATTATCCCACAGCAAAGAAAAGAAAAGAAAAAAGAAAAGCAAAAAGAAACAAACCTCATTTCCCTGTCAGATAATAAATTCAGTTATGACTGCAGTTCTAATGGCCTGGAGATGGATTTTCTTTCATCTCTTCTGTTCTCTAGGAAGTTTAACTTTTTCTCAACGTCAAAACCTAAATATCAGTGTGTCAGTACTGTGACAGAGTAAATTCCTACCCATCCCTTATTCTTTGTCCCCTCCTGTGAGTCCTCTTTCCAGAGAACTGCCTCTGATGGGGGGCTGTGGCTAAGTCTCATTGGCATGGGTATGCTATCAACAAAAGAATGCTGGCTCACTTCCTTTCTTCATGCCTAATTAGCTAGAGAAGATATTTTCAAAGATACGCAATAGGAGTTGGTTTCATGTGAATTCTGAGAAAAATTTTGTTATTTGCTCTTTTTTTTGTGAAGAAATACATCATTTCAATGAGATTTTCTGCCCCTCCCCTTTTTCTGCAAATGAGTGTATGACAAAAAGTTAACAACTTGAAAATACTATGAAATGTGTTAGCCCCAGAAACAACTCCTTTAGTCTTTCTACCTTAAAATTTTATGAACACATTTTAAAATAATGGGAGCCTTCCCCCCAGTCCCCATTTATTCTACTTTTGTACTGAGTTGCATTGTAGTTATTTTTTTAATAGCTACAATTTTGAACAAATCACACTTTTTGTAAGCAGTCTGTCAAACAGTCAGGAAAGGTCTTGAAATGTTACATATGATGGGACTTTGACCTGTAGCTTTTCCTTGTAATGCTTTCTTCAGGCAAAATGGTACCTGTACCACCGAGCTGACTGTACCTTTTCATCTGGTTTCCAGCAGCTGGCATTCCTGGTGTTGTCTCTTGGCCAGCATACATAAACAGCTTGGAGCTGCCCACCCACATTTGCTATGAACACCGGTCTCAGACATTCACTGGAATTCAGATGGATTTTCTCAGCAGCTTTTTCTTAACCTTTGCTAAAAATAAGTGTGATCTGCATAGTCACAATCGGATGCTCCACTTAATTAATCAATTAATCTGGAAGCTGCATTTAAATACAGAGTGGTATGTGTGCTGTCTGCCTGTGTGCCATGGGGCCAGATTTTCACATGTGTGATGCTGATGGTTGGGGTCAGATGACGTAAAAATATGGTTCCAAATTTGGATATTCTCTTGAAAATCTAGGCTTGTCTATCAGTGTGAGTTTGTACATGTGCACCACAGCATTGGCAACAGCTACTATACATGCTGCAATTCTTTGGAGCTTTTTTTATGAATTCAAGCTTTTATTTGCATCCTAGTCACTCCTTTAAAATCCCTCATGGGTTACCTGTTTCTTACCCTTCCCCTCCTAGCTAAAGCAGAACTTTAACAATAATTATGCCCTTCATAAACTTTCAAAAGCACAGCTTCATCCTCTGGTCTCTGTAACTGTAGATAACAACAGAGCCACCATAAATGACATTCATTTACTGTTTCTGGCATGCATCACAGACACATGTGGAATACACTTCTAGAAGCTCTGCAAGTAATTCTTGTCACGGGCATAAACTGGACTCTAATTTTTTTTCATTTCTAATCTGTAAAGTGGAAAGTATAAAAATTACTATATAATAACACCGTATCACGTAAAATGTTTGAATTTTGCAGTTGTAATGCAAAGTTTCCACTAAGGCGGAAAATGCACAGTAACTTCTAATGCAATTTTGCATGTTCTGACTTCCAGTAAAGCTATGACTTGGAAACTTCTTATGCTTTCCCTGAAGATGATTTTTTTCTTTCCTTGTAAAAGCTGAAATACCCTAGGGAATACCTTTTTTTTTAAATTAAGGTTTGGAAATGAAAGTTGTTACTATTACAATGGCATGTTTTGACTTTTTGAAACAAAATGAGACAAAAGCAATTGAAAACAAGCAGTACTAGCTTACTTTAGTAAAAATCAGTTTACAAAGGCATGCTATGTTTGTATCATCACCTTTCTGAGCAAATTACGAAATAAGGTGAATTTTGTAGATAGTGTACAACCAGTTTCAAAGAAATGCTCCAGAAACTTGCAGGACAGAATCACTTGTGCCTAGGGAAGATATGACTAAGCAGGCAGGAACACAGTTCAGATGGAACATCCACAGGACATGGATAAGAAATTGTGGTGATGTCAACCAATAATGACGAGGGGCAGCCAGCACAAATGTCTCTAGAATTTCTCTTTATTTTTTTAAAGATTGTTCGATAATATATTCTAGAAAGCTGATTCTATGTAGACAGATCTCACCAAATTTCTCACTGAAGAGGGTGGCCTTCAATCTGCACTGAAACATGGGAATGTGATGACTGGGAAGGCAGAATGGAATAAACCAGTACGGAATATTTCAAAAGTCTGAAGAGAATATTCTGATTTTTTTCTTTTACTAGAAACTTGAAAGTCCATTTGAAAAAGACTCCAACAACTAAACAAGAAAACAGAAGAAAACTATCAAAATTAAGAAAGACTATTCTGATAGCCTTTTAAAGTAACACTACAAGACTGAAATTATTTATTTAAATCCTGTTTTTATAGGAAATTTCTAAATATAGCACACTGATTTGAGTTTAAATGAAAACAAATTTTGAAGTAACATTATTACCAGTTCCCACACAGCTCCTCTTTGATGTCTTTAGCTGTGAAGTCAATTAATAACAAAGACAAATGCCAGATGGGTGTTTGCAATGTGGATGCTATGTGAGCTGAAATTGTTCTTTTTCTTTCCCTTTCTATTTTGCTTTATTCATGTAAAAGTAGGAGATTAAATTCAAGAAAAGCAATTATTGATATGTCTGTAAGTGAAAAAAATGTTTGTAAAGATTCAAGAGTCTATCCTAGATTTCCTCCTACAGTACGGTGTCTAACCTTCAGTGGCGTCTAACAATGAAGATGGACAGACACAGAGACACTTTGATATGAGATGCTGTGTTGGGGTGTGCTCTTA
>VZTE01002554.1:0-95460 GCA_013397775.1 Eulacestoma nigropectus
TTTCTTAAAAGATCTTTTTGTGTGGTAATCGAGCATGCATGAAATACTTCGAAAGGCTGTATCTTTCCCCTCACCATCTTTATCATTATAATTTTAAAGATTTTAAAAGTTATCACCTAGCTGAATGATAAGTAGAAACAAGGTAAACTCTTCTGGGATTTCCATTACTGCAAACTATGAAAAGTAACTTTGCTCTAATTAGAGAAAAATCAATGAAATAAAAAAAATGAAATGCATGTCATTTTAGTGATAATAAGTTGTCTTTCATGCAAAGAGGTTTGCATCTTTAAACGCTGTGACAAAGAAACATTCCTTTAATATTAATAGTTTTAATATATGGTTTTATACCAAAGGACTAGAAATAATATTTAAGTTTTCTAATGAAGACTAAAGAAGTTGGTCTGATCTTTCCATTACAATTTCAACAAGTTTTCTCAAATAAGATCCTGCTTTTTGAAATCAAATTTTTTTTTCTCCATAAATTTCAATGGAGCTGTGAAATGTAAAGGCAATATCGTAGGATGTCAATACATTTTTTGTTCTAATGGGAAATTGGTGCTTTTCAAGTGTTTGGTTTTGCTTTTGATTGAAAGAACATCTCAGGAGATTAGAGTGAATTTTTTTCTGTTACAGTTCTTTATTAATAGACTGACACTGCAGATACTCTTCACTGAGCATATCAACAGCTGGATACTCAAAATGCTTTTTCCCTAAACATGACTAGGGCAGGTTATCCTGTACTTCAGGGTAACAGTGTTGAGGGCCAGGGAGAGCGAAAGAGATCATCACTCAAACCAAGTACTATGGGAGCACCACAGTCGGCGCAGATAAATCAGCTTTGGATATTACCCCCAGGTCTTTGAGCCTGGTTACAGATACTGGATTACAAGAAGGACCTGACTTTTTAAAGATTCACAAAGGAGCAGAGCTAAAAGAACCCACTTGGCTTTGGGAAGAGATAGCTCTGCCCTTTTTTTGCCACCGGCATCTATGCCTCCAAAACCTTTATGGGACTGCCTGGCGAGTATTTCCTGCAGATGGGGACTTTTTGTCTAGGTGGACCTTGTACCTGCCCCGTATTGCTCTGCCAGCTGCTCTGTTTCAGTACAACTTCTAGAAGGGAAGAAATTTAGGGGATTTGCACAGACTTTGTTATCGTCATTTCTGGCATATATAATTTATTCTATGCAAATGGTGCTAAATAAATCTGCTGTCTAACTCTTTCTCATAGCAATAATATTTTTGTTGAGACATCAACAATTTTCTCACCTGACAGTTTTTAGGATGTTTTTAGAATTATTTTCCTTCCCGGGTTCATATTTTTTGATGTAATTTTAAAAAAAATAAGCAAAGGAAAGGTAAGGATTTATTTTACTTTTGTTTGAAGAGAAAACCTAAATTCCTTTTTAGCCTTTATATAAGCAAAAACTGATTACTTCCAAAACTAATGATGAAATCTGAACAGGCGATCTGTCTTTTTCAGGCCAGTAAGTGTGAAGAAGAAAGAGGAGAAAAAAGTCATATTGAAAAGCACTACCACTTATTGCCAAGTCTAGCTGTATTTATGCCCCAAAACACATATAAACACTCAACTACAGAAAGTGCTTCTCATTTAATTTCCGTGTTCTGGGAAAAATCACCTTGTATCAATTACCTTGGGCTGTTAAACAACAGGCTTCTACGCTTCCCCTTTTGCTTCCTTAGCAATTCTGCATTATTTTGCCAACCGCTTTGTGCCCCGTTCCCCTCCCTAGCCTTTTGTTTATTTTCATTCACCTGGTTTCACAACTAGAATACATGTCTCTTGAAGCTTAATGCTGGAATTATTCGCGGAATTTTCCTGGTTGCTGAGACCTCCATGGATCCTACTGCTGATTCTGGTGATTTTGGAAGAGCAAAGCGACACCCAGTGAAAGCAGAGTTTAGATATATGCAGGGGCCTTGATATTATAATCTCTTATTTTTTTATTAAAAAATTTAAAAGGACAAAATTTTTTTTTGTCCTTGTACTCCGTGCCTTCTCTCAGCGGTATCACCCACTCATTTAATTGACTTGTCCGCTGCCCTTACACAAAGCACAGTGCAAAGAGCACTTACAAATAGCAGGCTGGCCTTTATAATAAGTAGAGATTTTCTGCCTGAGATTTTCACACACATCCAGAGCATTAGCTCAAGAGCCGAATTTCGTGCATTTCAGCAATTGCTCATCTATTTGCTGGGTCATGTCCCGATTAGTAATTTCAACAGTTACGTATTTGAAGTGCTTTGCCATGGGATAGTTATTTTCAATCCCTTCAGAGCACAAAGATAGGCCCCCCTAGGTGTACATGCGCACAAGTGTCCACACGTAATGCTAACCTTTCTCCCTGTGATTTACAGGCTTTGCCATATGCCTTGGTAGTATCACAAATCCTTTTGTGGGCAGAAAACAGCATCCTGTCCCTGAGGAGCCCTATGTTTTCCTCGTTTGAGCCAAGACACTGCTGTCCTCGTTGCTCTCTGAGGCGACATGCCAGCTTCATCCTAAACCCTGCTCCCTAGTGGTTCCTGTTTTCTTTCCTGGACTCTTTTATCAAAAACACAGCCTGGCTGGGGCCCTGAGATTTTCCTTTGATTGTCAGACAGAGGTGGCTGAATTCTTCTCATCTAGCTGTGCCCAGTACTGCCAAGTGTAAATCCAGAGGGGCCATAAATTACCAAACTCTACAGTTCTGCTGGATTTCCCAAGAGGTAAACCTGTCTCCAGCTACTCTTCTCCCCTTCTTTCTTACTTTTTTGGGACTGCAGAGACCTCTGCTCGCTCTTCTAATCATAATTTATGTAAAATAAGCCCACTTTGCAGTGGAAGCAATTAAAGACATGATAGAAACCATCGGGAGAGGGATTTGGAACTTGGGCGACTGGGCCCCATAGGTTGCTCCAGCTAACCCGGTTTCTTTCCAGGCCCTCGGCAGAGCACGCAGGAGGAAGAGGGGGAAAAACACCAAGGGAATTTTTTTTGTCTTAGTTTTTCTGCACAAATCTCTCTCCAAAAAGGGAAAAGCTGTCACTATCTTTGTCAACATCAGCAAGTCACTATATAAAGAAAAACATAATTGTGCTTCTGTCTTTCGTACCTGTTGTTTCTAGGAGAGCCCAATAGGTGGACCACTTGGACCGTCTGAGGAAAGGCACAGCGTGATGAGCAAAGCTGGAAGGGTTCTTCTGGCTCTAGATAAGTTAAGTTTGTTATTTTTTCCCCAATAATAGAGTGAAAATAGAGAAAATCAGCAGTAGAAAGATCTGCTCCTCCTTGTTGAATAGAGAGTTTTATTTATTCATTAGCACAATGTACGTGACGAATTAGAAGAAAAAACTTTCATAACATGCTAAATAAATAAAAATTAGATTACATAACCTAATTTTCTCTGTGTTTTACAGCAGTCTCTAATTTATCAGCTTTCATTTAACCCGAGCAGAATTAATAAAACGAGAAAAGTAGAGCTAAGCTGCAATACTACAAGATTTCTTCAAAAGGAAAAGAAATTGTGAGATAATTATTTTTTCTGCAGGTTGCTCTCTGCCATTTCAGAAGTGCTGAACTCCAGGAGAAGCTGAGGATGGGTGAAAGACACTGAATGAAGGGGCTCATGGTCCCCAGGCTGCTCTCTGAAAGCAGAAAATTTCCTCCACATACAGGATACTGCAGCAAGGCTGGGGCTGGCCGAGCCGCTCGGGCTTGGCATGCAGCTTTCTGTGGCTTGGAGATGGGGGCCCAGGGAAGGAGAGATGTCCATGTGAGCCTCAGCCACACTGAGAGGAACTCAGTTCTCCCAAGCATTGCCAACATCCTCACGATTTCAGAGGCAGCTCAACAAAAGCATTTGAAATTATTCGCCCTGAGTGAGAACACAAGCACTTTTGTTAATAATTTCCTGCAATTCCTGTCTCTTCTCCCCAAGAAAAAAAATAAGGAGGAAAGGCAAATAAACATCACAAATGCATTTCCATATTTTGCTTCTAATTTATTTAGAGCGGAACTGATACTGGAACAACAATAGGATTTGACAACTATGTGTCTTCCTTCCCCATAAATTCCGGGAGTACAGTGTATTCGATGTGTCACCAGGCTTTAGATGTGTCTTTGTGTACATTTTAAAAACCGCTTCAGAATAAATAAAGAATATGGGGCTGTAGATGTAAAATTCCCAATTAAAAAAAAGAAGGAGTTAAATTTTTTTTTTAGTTTCCTGTTGCAATGAAGTCCTCTGAACTCCCCCACCCTATTGCAATTCAAAGTCGTGGAGGGGCAGTTGAGAGGGCTCCTTTTCTGCAGTTTTACTTCTGATAAATACTGCTCAGGTGAACCCAGATGGAGCGATCTGTTCCTGCCTGATTCTCTGGTTAGGGCAAAAGGGATTTAATGCCTTCCAGAGTTCAGGCCGAGGGGTTCTTGAGGTAGCAGTGCAGTAACGCGGACTGTATCTGAGATTCTTTATCTGCCATCGCGAAAATGTGAACTTCCCACTCTCTTCGGTAGGCCGTTCAGCTGCCTGCCACAAACCCGGTGTGTCCTGCTTATCTGCCTTTGGGCTGACCTTAAAGGATTCCAGTTCTGGGAAATCCTGGTGAAAAGCGTGCCCGGAAGCCGCTCACCCTCCTCCCGACTGCTGCTGGTCACAGGGCACAAATGACTCAACACGGTCTGACATGGAACTAAGCCTCTTCACTTGCGTCTCATCCCTGCTGCTAGGGTTAAACTTGTACATGCAAATTTTACATCAGTAACCAGTTACAAATATCGCCAGATTCCTCAGACTTTAGGCATTTAAATTGATGTCTTTTATGCTTTGGAAAGACAAAACAGGAATGAGAAAATAAATTAGCCAGAGTCAGAGGTTAGTCTCTCGGACTTAACAGTTTTACACAAGGTAGACACTCCCTCTTTGTGAGAAGTGTTGTGAGTCTCTAGCTGTAAAGAGGCAATAGGTGCTTTTGGCTGCTTCCTGTAGTGTTTACTGCTTTCACTATACTCAAATTAAGATAAAAGTAGCATGTCTGTGGTTGAGCAAGCCATTCCACGGTTTCCTCTCTGCCCCAAGGTATGCCAGTCCCCCTGCTCTCTCCCCTCTGCCTGTGTTACCTGACTGCAACTCCAGCCCATCATCATAGATCTGGATGGAAATGCGATGTCAACATGTTGGCAGACCCTCTAAATCAGCTTGCAGACAGGACCTTTCAGACCACGGCTGCTGATCTTAGGTGGAGTAGAATGGTGTAGCCTTTTCCACCGTTGAAGACAAATTTATCGGTATTTGGGAATTGATCTAAGTCACTAGATGCTTACCATTTCAACTCCTCTTTTAGCAGCAGAACTGGGGACATATCAATATGTGGTTTCCCTTGGGAAGGCCCATTATCCCCCAGCACTATTAATCCATGGATACGCAAAAGGTTGTTTCGTCTCTGTGCCTTTAAACATAGTTGTGAGTCAATTCTTTCTTCAACTCTGAGAGCTGACTGTATTCCCAATCCTACTGAAACTAGCAGAGCATCTTTCTACAGCCCATTACATCTGCCAGTCATCTAAATGGCATAATTTGCATGTTTTTGATAAACACAAGGAGGTTTTTTTATGATGTAAAACAGAAACTGATTTTCACACACAATGCCTGGAGACAAAGCTGTGCTGGGATTTCCTGTGCCTTCCAGTCATCTCCCCTCACACTGCTCGACTGGTGCAAATCAGAGCACCAGTACCTCCCTCTCCTGTCAGTCGGGCACCTTTCAGGGTTTTTTCCCACCCAACAGCAATATTTTTATCAATGCTGAATTTTCTGTGCACGCATACCCCATTTCTTCTGTCAACGAGAAGAAATGCAAGTAGGTTATGCTGTGACATAACCACAGGAGAAAGCATCAAATTGAAGGTCACCTCTTCAGCCCATTGGTTGTGAAGTATTTGTATAAGTAATTAAACTTTTCCATCTGTCTCGTAAGTGGAAACTTCCCTCTGATGAAGAAGTCCAACCTTCCACTGCGGTTACAGCTTTATTTCAGCATCACTTTTCTTCAGCATCTGTGGAGCAAATTAATCATGGGAAAGAAGAAAGCTATATTTTATTTCTTAGTGAAAGTAGTGGAAAGGAATTTTTAAAAAACAAAAAGTTTCTGCTACAGATGGAAGGTGGAAACAAAATCTCTGGAAAGGCAGATCATATGCTATACTGATAGATTCCCCCAGTAATTAATATTTATGTCAGCAAAAAATCACCAAATAAACCTTTTTTTACACTTTCTTTTGCTGGGTCTTATGCTCTTGCTGATCCCACGAGAAGCCCTCTGCTACTCTGCATAAGAAGGATGGGTCCTGCACCAGGAATGCTGGAGTAGAGTTGATGACTTTTGAGATTAATTTCTGGCTGCTTAAAGAAGAGTAGATGCCGACGACATTTAGAAAAACTTCTTTTTTTCCTGGGTAAGTTGGCACCAAAGGCTGCCATCCATTGCTACCCATCCACCTGAGCACCCTGGACTTGACTGCCAGCCACGCTTTAAGGTCATCTAACTGCAACCATTTTCCCAGAAAAAAAAAGAAAACTGATGAACCAGAAATCATCATCATGGTGGGGTTTTTTTGCCTTTTGCCTTTCATGGCCAGATTTTTTTGGCTGCCTCCACCGAAAAATTTGTCAAGGAAATTGAGAACATTTTCTTTTAACAGTCAGTTGGTAAGGGAAAAACATGTTTGGCACCTGTGCTTATACACGTACAAAAGAGATGTTGATTGGTGTCAAAGTAGTAATTTGCTCTGGCCCTTAGATGAACAAATCATGACAGAAGCATGAAGATAAAGAAATAAAATCTCACAGATAAAAAGCTCTGACACCTGCCTGGCTTTTGGTCTGTAGGTGGGAGTGGGCTGCCCTGCCTTGCTCACCTCTTTATCCCTCATGACAAACCAGCAGCATGGCAGGCAAGGGAGAATATATGAGATGTTTTCTCCTATATCAATTGGGAATATGCAAAAAAATAAAAAAAAGAAAAAAGAGGTAGCAAATTTTCTCTCCTGCCGACACAGCGGAGAAATGATGGTGCCCCCTGGGCCTGGTGGAGTTAAACTGGTTCTGATCAGCCAGGTATGCAACCTGCTTATTCCCAGTTTGAACGGAGGTTAAGCCCAAGAGTCATAGGAGATGGGAAGCAAGCAAAAGAGAAAAAATTTTGGGGTAGAGCCATTCAAGAATTATTGAAAAATATTTTTCCACTCTTGCTGCCATTGAAGGTTTTTTTGGTGTTTTTTTTCCCCACTCTCAAACTTTTTCCTCTTTTTAGGCTCACATTTGATTTAAAGCACTGTCGACTTCTTAGATGTATTTTGGAATAGCCTGTTCAGACCAGCTTGCTGGCAGATCCCATTTAACACTTTTTCTTTCCCTCACCTCGGATCAGTCCCTCTGCATGACTGGGAGACTGATGAACGGCTGCAAGTGCAAACTCAGAAAAAACCAAGACTGCAGGGGTGAGCTGCAGGGACCAGCTAATTCACCTGCAGACTGTGTGTAGGTGAAAGGAAATCAGAAGTAGAGAGACACTGCCATGCAATGTGCACGCAGTCCTCTCTTTTTCTAAAATTTCTAATTCCCTTACTTTTAGCAAATGACCTGGTGCATTACAAGTCTGAAAATTCTTAGGATTGTTCCTTTTTTCTTCGAACTCTTTTAATTATTAAAATATAACTTAGAAAATCACTCCAAGGTACACTTTGTCTTATGGGCAAAGGAAGGCCTACACCTGCCCTGTGGAACTACCCAAAATACCCTATTACAAATTATAATAAACATAAATTAGCTTTTATTAATTCTAGTTTACTAATTCTAGTTCTCCATCAGTCTTGGTAAACGGGTACCATAGGAAGTTACTTGATTTTAACAGTACATCCCACCACGGTTCTCCATATCTTGATCTTCATGTGGTCTCAGAGAAGTTCATTATGGACATAGGGAAGAATATGGTATTGAACACACAAGGAAGTAAATACTTTGGACAAAACTTAACGAATATAATCTTTCCTCTTTGTTAATATAAGTACTTGGAAAAACATGGAACATATCTAAAATAATGTATATAGATACATTATAAATAAATATATATAAATCTTCTGAATCTATCTAAAGGTGCATGTACACCTTTGAGAGGAGAGACTTCGGAAATGAACACCTTTACTTCCCAGTGTAGCATCATTTCATGATTACTGCTTTAAATCCTCCCACTGCATAACTGCCAGCATGACAGCTATTTTTTGATTCACCTCCTCCTGTAGAGTTTTGATTTTTTAATGTTACATGTGATGTTTTTGACACATTTATAAAAATTGATAATTTTTAATTTAATGTATTTTATGGCTTTTCTGTGGAGTTCAGCACGGTCAAGTCTGACTGACCTTCAAAAGTTGCTAGGTGACCATGTCATACCTCAGCCTGGTGAAAAAACTAGAGCTCATAGAGTTGATGAAATTTGTTCAGCTATACATCCTGCTTTCATTTTGACAGAGGCTTTTTTCTTTTCTGCCAATCACTGTAGATTTTTATTTATGTACTGTAAGCAAGTACAAATTTTAATTTTTGCCTGTTGTGATTTAGTTCATAAAACCAGTGCTTTTATTACTACATTATTTTCATGGAAATCAGGGCAAATTCAAATATTTGCATGAACAACAATTTAGAGTGATCCAGAAAATAGAGCAAATATCACAGCTTCGAACCTAAACTGCATTTACTACAGATGTATTTAATAGGTGTTTTTCTGCCTGCACTGAAATGCAGAACTGCTGATCCAAACTGCATTTTTGCAACCTCCTCCACACCCAAGTCAGAGCACTTGCAAACCCACACGAACCGAATCTGTGTAACACAAACATATTTATTTGCATTATGTGCTTGTGCACCCAGGAGTCTATGCTGAAAATATGGCCCTTTAATCAGAACACAGTTTCTTCTGGCTCTTTCTTGGTAGCTGGAAGCATAATAAGTAATAGTAGAGTTTTATGATAGTGAAAAGCAGGAAAAGAGCAAACTTCCTTCTATGTTTTCCTCTTTATTTTCCTTTTTTTCTCTTCCTTGAATATTTCTTGATTTTCTTCTTCCCTCTTTCCTAAGAGTAATGATGCTGCACTGACTCAGAGTGTTCACAAGGTGATTTCACTTACGCGGAATTGGTGAGAAATGGGTTTCTAATAATTTTCCTCCAGGCAGGAACCTATGGAGCCAGGAAATGTCTTAGTGGGACTCCTCTGAAGCAATATAGTGAGTATGAAAAGAGAGTGTTCATGGGCTTTCAAGGCTTTGTCCTCTATCTGGTGTCAATTTTGTGATACCGACTGGCAGTGATTTAAGATGTACTTTTTTACCCTCTGTAGGGTAAACAATAACCTAAAGCAGCTGGTAATTAGCTCACCTCTGTTGTGCTCTTGCTCTTCATTCTTATATGCCGCCTTGGGAAATAAGAAGCAGAAGGAACACATCCAAGGAGAAGAAGCAAGAAGGCAAAGGAAAAGAAGTGGATGGGGATTGCAAATGGAAGAATAATGAGGAAAGAACTCATTTCATATAACTTATATAAATCTGGGCTGCATCTGTGCATGGAACAGTTACTTAGAACGACAAACTTGTCTACATCTGGAGCAAGGTGCAAAACTTTGTAGCCTCTTTCCTTGTTTATGGCTACTGTCTGTTCGCCTCTTAAGTCTCTAACTCATCTTCTCTCCCCTGCAGTAAGGCGGGCTCGGGAAGCCATAGGCATTCTCAGCACCAGCTGCGAGGGTTGCGGCTGAGTGTGAGTCCAGAGAAAACACGATGTTGGCTCACCAGGCCTAATTGCACATTTATTTGGTGATAGTAAGCTGCCATGTACAGCCATTTTCTTTCGATGCATTCTTCATTTATATATATGTATACATTACACATACACATATGTATACATAAATAGAAACACTTAGCTTTTGGCCAAAAGGGAAATATTTGTAAAAATGTTGCCCACTTGACTGTATGTGAGGATTGCCTTTCTGGGAATCTTGGAATCATTCCGAGAAAGGCGAGCAGGTAAAAATTAGTGTTTACAAGTGCTGCAGCATTCTGCAGAAAGTCATTGCTGCTGAACAAAAAAAGTAAAATGAAAAAGGCTACCTGTACAGTACAAATAACGATGGGGATTATTACTAGTTATTTTACAATTCAAACTTCCGCTTATTGAGTATTACCCTTCATAGACATTCTCAGCAGGAGAAGGTCCTTGGTAACTTGCATGACAGGGTTGAGATCCTCACCTTTAGTGCTCAGTGCTTAATACCTCAAAAACAAGATTCTTTACATTTCTCTTGGAAGAGATAGTGCTGGATCAGTATGCTGTTTTGATGCCACCCCTTGCTTACCTGCCTGTTGCCCTGACTGGAATTTCAGCATTACCTAAATTCAAAACTTTCCTCTTCTCTATTATGACCATCTCAGTAATACTGAGCAGCTCACACTCTGCCGTTAATTGGTCTCCATGTAGTAACACAGTGCTTATCTCTCTCTTTTAATTCTCCAGCCAGTCTTTCCCTTATTGTTCAGATAAATAGATCGAGGAATTATCTGGTATCTCAATCAGATAAGCTTTCTCACGCAGCATCATTTGTTAGAAGTCAGTCTAATTCAATTGTTTCCAAACCAGAGAGGACAGCCGTCAGCAGCTTCCCAGAATGGATTCAAAGCCTATAATCAAGAAATCTTCTCTGTTAAACAAAGCAGGTACTTATCACTCATCAAAAGACTATGAACACAATAAACTAGTCAATTTACTACTATTGACCGACGCAAATATTAATGAGACATTTAGAGTCTCATTAATATTGACTGGAAAGACTTAAAGAAATTTGAGTGCCATGGATGACAGCTGACAGAGTGGCAGGACATGAAAAAGTGCTGATTAATGTTTGTACTTGCCCAAGGAGCTAATTCAGTTTTATTGTCCAAGGTGTTAACTATTGACATTCGTATTGTTTAAAATTTCGTCTCTGTGAATCTATTCAGATTTCCTTTTGAAATAACAGCTTTTAGTTCTCATAAGGTTGAAGATATTAGTAGGGATTTCTCCTGATAAATCTGATCTGGATTCTCTCCACATTTGGCACAAACATTTTCTGCCTAGTATCCCCCACTTCTGCAAGTATCCCAGCCACAAAAACTTAAAGCCTGCTTATTCTCATACGACCGCTGCCCTGAGGGCACACTATCCTTAAGGGGCTAGCTCAAAACGGCCAGGAAGCAAAGAAGCATCTTAACCTCCAGATAATAATTTAAAATTGCCCTTGAGAAAACTCCGTGTCAGGTAACAAAACAGAAAGGCCCCGGAGAGGGATGAATTTTCAGTAAGTAACAAGACTTTAAAGGCCTTACTGTCGGTGGCAGACAGAGGGTTTCAAAACCTAGAGCTCAAGTCTTAGTGCAACATGATGAGAACTACTTATGTAGAGTTTCTTTTTCAGGAACACAGTAAAATTATTTGTTTTCCTTTTCCAAAATATCTGATTTTTAAGCACAGTTGAGCCATTAGTGGCTTAACAAAGAAAGAACTATACACAAGATAATCACAGTTTTTTTACAGTACTGTAAATCTGTGATCTGTTTGCCTTTTGTGAGCTGAAACAACCTTTTCCATTGTCAAAGATTATTCCTTAGAGCTAGATAAAGAGTATTAAGCAGATAATATATTTCTTGGATGCGAGTGTTTAGGGGATTCTCACAATTTCCTATTTCTTGTCAATCTTTGGAAAGATTTTCTTTTGTCACTGAACAGAAATCAGCCCTAAATAAATTGCAAAAGAGAGGTTTGCTCACAAAAAGACTTCGGATATCTGCTTTTTATCAAACAGGAATAATTTGCACTTTAACTTTTTTCCTTTTTCTTATGTAAGTGTAACTTTCCAGTATAGGAATAGACATCATTATATGTATTGACTGGAACATGTTAAAGGACACACTTTCAATGGAATAGTTTTCAAACTTTTGAAGTTTTTGGTCGTTATCATGAAAGTTAATGACTGGAATAACAGCAAGAAATAGGTGGTGAAACTCCTACAATCAAAAAGCAACGAAGTGAATATGACACTTTAATGTACTTGCGTTTATGTACATCAATTACTCTAGTATTTGACTAACTGCAAATTCCATTTTCCTTCAAGATTTTTACGTTTTTATACCAAAAGCACTAAATCAAAAGCTGATATTTTGAAAATACATTGATGCATATCAATTCTGCATTGTGATAAAAATTTTGCTCTAGTAATTAATTATTACTGATCCAAATACAAAAATATACCTTCCCTCAGCAGAAACCAAAGATGATGAAGTTCTCCAACAAAAATTTTCTATTTCCAAATACTGTGAAGAGAAATCCAGTTTCAGAAACACACAACAAATGTAAACCAGAGAGAGGCCTTAAAAATGGGCTAATAGCTGCGTCCCCTGTACAGCTTTTCCTGAAATGCCTCTGGTTGCTAAGATACTACCAATATTACCTTCCACTATGTTATCGTGGTCTGAAATTTTATATTCTTTAACCCCTGTACAAGCCCCCTCTATGCCTTTACCTGCACCTTTCCTTTTGGAAAGGGCAGGTGACCAGTGTAGGTGAGAGTCTCCACACATATAAAACCCTAGACCTCCAGTTACTCCAGTGGAGCACTCCTACCTTCCGACCATTTACATTCTGGCTTGGTAATAACAACTCCTGTATTTTGAAATCAACAGTTTTTAGGTTCTGTCATGCCAGATAATGTAGACTCTTCTATAAATGCAGAAAATTTCACTGCCTAGAGGTGCCAGAAAATCAGAGAGTTCTGATTTTCGAAGTTTATTTGCAAATTATGAGCTCAAATACCTGATTTCCTCACTCAAAGTAATGTTTATGTCTAAATGGTTTTCATTTTTTTGCTCTACCACCAGCCTTGAACCACCAGGAAGCCTCCAATATTTTCAGGATTTTGTAAACAATCTATACATTTTCAGGGGAACTGAAGATAGAGTGATTGGAAGGAAACTTGTACCTTAGTGTTCATCACTCTCACCAAGCATGATTAAACACTATAAAATTTAACATCATTCGCTGATAGAAAATCAAAGCACTTACCCTCAGTGTGCTGACATTTACAACAGTGAAGAACATTTGCACATTTTATGCTTACAAAAGGAGATGAGGTATGAAATGGATTCTTAAAATGCTTTGAACACCATGGATGTCTTGTCATTTATCGCAGCAGATGAGCTTGTTCCTCATTCCTACCATTATTGTGATATGTTTCTTTACACTAGTAGTAAAGAAAAACTTTATTTTAATGACAGATAGTTGATGAATTTCAAAACTCCAGTAAGCATGTTCTCCTCAAGCACACCCCACTATAGGGCTATTCTCATTCCTCACAGGATTTGGGTTTGTTTTTTTGCTAATAAAGTCTTGGGTAGACAAATAGGTGACATGGATTGTCTTTCTCCTCAGACACGCAACTGTTGCTGATTCTGTGAAAATATGTCACAAATAACCAGTTATGTGAAGTAACCTCAAGACACTGCAAATAATTTTAATATTTAAAGAACTCAAGTCAAACACACACCTTTTGCTAGAAAGTTCCTTTTAAAAAAGCTGTCCTCAAAATCAGGATTAGGACTTAAAATATTTGTGCTTGGTGCATTATTGAAGAATTCTTGAGAGCTAGAATCCTTTTGGCTCTAAATTATATCTTTGTTTTTTTCCTCTAAAGAACTAATAGCTGCAAGCACAATTTTGGCTCTTTGATGTGTCTGGAGTATATTCCTTCCCTGCTGTGAAATTGAAGATTATGAAATGGAGCAAAGGGTCTCAAGAAAAGATTACCATTATTTATATGTTTAAAATTTTTGAGAAAGAGCATTTGAATCTTTACAGCATTATCTGTTCTCAAAACATGATTAAAACCAAGTTCATCTTAGCTATTGCAAGAGTGTGGCCATTCTTCAGAGTCCTCTCCACTTACATGCATGGATGTGCACTTTACTTTTTCTACTCATACTATGCGTTAGATGGACACTTAAAGCCCTTAATAACCTCTGAACAATCCTTGAAAGCAGTTTAAGTTTTTGTTTGGAATGCTCCAGAAGGTCTTTGACGTGTTCATGTTCTTCTTTATCATTACGGTGTACTCCTGGTCTTGATACTGATAGTTCACCCCCTACTCCACCCCATATACACGGGAAAAGAATGAGGAGTCTGCCCTGCTCTTCAGATCTTGATTTAGACCACGAAATTTCTGGCCAGAAGCTGCCAGAAATTGTGAAAGGAGGTCCATTCTGATTGAGCATATGTAGGTATTTGTTCTTCCTGGAAAAATCTTTAGAATTAAAGTGTTAACAAAACGAGATAGGCCCTAATAAAACTCCAGTGGAATCCAGCTGATTTCAAACGAGCTCTATAGACCTGCCTGCCGTCTATTGATTTATGTTTGTCCTTTGAATAAAAAAAAAATAAATGTCCAGAAGTTCCTTAAATTATCTCTTTGAGGTCAAATAGAAAACTGTTCGTAAAAGAGAGGAATACAAACATACAAAAGGCAAGAAACCATCTCTGTTTAGACTAGTCTTCCATTTTATTGGGTACTTTTTGCAAATATTTCTACTGTTTTGTCTCCCAGCCACATTAAGTCTTTGTCTCAGCTTTAGGGTGTTAAAAAGTAATGGGTACAAGAAGTTGTAGCAGCATGACCTGGTTTCTGTGATGTGAAGGTCAAAATTTATCTTTGTGATCCAAAACATGAACTTTTTTTCATTTATGTTGATAATTTATAGATCTTTTCTCTCCTGCTGAAGAACACAATAACCAGTTCTCTGGGTACTCACACAGAAAATATGGCTGGAGGTGGGAGCATACTTCAGTAGCAGCACCAGGAATGTGGGTTGAAATAAATGGCTAGGGGTCCGCTTATCTCAATCAAAAATTAAAATTTTATTAATTAACAAAATTAAAAAGTGGGACAAACAAAAAGGTGAAAAATCCCGAAAAACCAATCCTCCGGGAGTAGCCCAAAGGATAAAACAGCCTAGCAGACACCGTTACAAAGGGTGCACTCCGTTGGGTATTCCCACGGGCTGACAGGGTTAGTCCAAGCGTTGCCATCGGAAGACCAGGAGTTGTGGCCCTGTCTCCTTTTACTGTCTGTTGTGAATGGTGATTGGTCCGTTTTGGATCCGCTTGTTGATTGGTTCTTTTTCTCTTCGGTGATTTGTTATCAGCGGAGCATTCCTGACCAATCATTTTTAAAATTGTCCTTCTGATTGGTCGGTGTGGTGGTCCAATCAGTGCTTGAGTAACAGATGTAACCCTGCAACAAGTTTTTCTAGAGAGTTCTTTAGTATTAGTGTTATTGCACCCTTTATCTTAATTATAACCTTTAACTTTATTAACCTGTATTAACCTTTTCTTAGTTAATTAACAGTCTATTTAACTTTAGAGAGCCAAGTCCATTCATAACAACTCCCCCCTATCGCCCTGGTTTTTCTACTGTTCTGTGTTTTTACTTTTGTAGTAGAAGTTCTCATGCATTTTCTATAAACACAGCTCTTGTTTTTCTAATCAGCCTAGAATGTTTTCTAAACTTCTGGATTGTTTTTCATTCCATTCTCCTAGGCGGAGACATTTGATGGATTTTTTCCTTTGACCAGTGTGATTGCGGGGTGGTAATTTCCCCCTCCAATCCACGATTGTTCTTAAGAACATATAAAATAAAGTTCGGGGTCTCGCCCCAGCTCTCTCTTTTTCTTGCTTCCCACCTGGCCAGGTCTGCGTGGTTTTTTTGTGTCTGAGTTCAACACCCCCCTATTTTATTTTGACCGGGAATTTTCCCGCATCATAATTATTCTCATTCTGCTTGGCTCTCGAAATCTTTATATACTTTCCTTTTTGTTAAAATATCTTTGTTTAAAGCTTTATTGAACAATATCCATTTTTCTTTAACCGGGCATTCCCCATTTAACTTTTGTAGCCAACTCCCTACATTTTCAGTTTTCCGATAAGCTGTGCCTTCTTCTTCACATATGCCTAATTTAGTAAAATCAATACAATTGGAGTTTGGGTTAGTATGTATTCTTACCACAGCACTTCGGGATTCTCCACTGTATAGTAGGTAGTAGCACCGCTTACAGGGAGTGGTCCCACTCCTCGGGGTGCATAAGATCACCGTTAGGGGTCCAGTACTGGCTACCTTGATCATGGGCACTTCCACTATAGTATATTTAGTGGAGCGACTGCCAGCCTCAGTAAGTGTCTCACCCGATCCAGTCTTGCCCCCTAAGGTGCATCCAGGCTCATGGTTTTTAGGATGTATATTTGGGCACAGTTTCTCCCCTCTTGTATTGTTTTTCGTTTCTTTTAGGGCCAGATTACTATTGCAATAGGGAATGCTCTGTTCTTGTGAGAAGAAATTTAAACAACACTTTAGCAACAGTAAAAATAACTAACAACAACTTCAACAACTTCGGATAACAAGTAACAAGAATAACAGTAACAGTAACTTTAGTAACTTCAGTAACTTCAGTAGCAATAATAGACTGTCTTAAATAGAACTGGGAAGTTGGGTATACAACAACAAACTGTGGTTACTGTAGCAGTCCTCTTGGAAGAATGGATGATCCTGCTTCGACTGGAAGTCCCTTGTTAATCAATAATCTTCTGTTCAGCAGGTATTGGTTCGGTTTCGTCAGTTTCTTTTGGGGGATTCACTTGTCCTTTTACCCTGGATGCATGGCTCCACCCTTTTTCTTGGGTCCTCACTGCAGTCTTGGTGGTCAGGAGAACCCGAAAGGGACCTTCCCATTTAGGGATTAGTGATTGTTCCTTCCACACTTTAACCAACACCCAATCCCCGGGTTTGAATGGATGGATATTAAAATCAATAGGGGTAGATTGAGGTTTTTTTGACCTTTTTGTTTACTCTTTGACAAATTATACAGTCTTTCGTAATTAGGCTATTTCATAGGTCCCAATACATGCGTAAGTCCTCAGGAAGTGATCACAGAGGGCTTGGGTTCCCCAATGTGTTGCAGAGTGCATGTCCTCCAAGACTCTCCTCACTAAAGCCTTGTTAAGAATTTGTCGATCATCTGGAGTCCACCAATTACCCAATTTATCTCTAATAATTTTGTTCTTTTCCAATACTTCCTCCTCTTTTTCACTGAAAACTGGGACACCTGGTAAAGCAGTACACATATGTTTTGCTGTCTTTTCTATAGAATTTTCTCTTCCCCTTCCAAAGTGGCCCTTTTTGCTTCTCTGCCAGCTAAGGCATTTCCCTTTGCTTCAAATGATGTTTCTTTTTGATGACCTTTGGTATGAACCACTGCGATTTCCTTAGGTTCCTTTAATGCCTCTAGAACTTGTTTAACCCAATTTTCATGGATCAATGATTTTCCTTTCAAATTTAAAAATCCCCTTTCATGCCACATTTTTCGGAAAGTGTGCATGATCCCAAAAGTGTACTTGGAATCCTTGTACATTGTCCCCTTTTTGCCCTTTAAGGAAATTAGACTTCTCATCAGGGCATATACTTTGCAGCATTGTGTGGACCATGAGGAGGGTAGCTTACCTTTTTCTAGAGTCTTCATGGTCTTTCCATTGATTACAGTGTACCCTGATATTCGGGTACCTTTTTCTACCCTTGATGACCCATCTACAAACAACACTTCTCCTTCTGGTAGGGGTTGGTCTAACAGATCCTCTCTTACTTTTGTCTGTATTGCTATGATTTCCAAGCAGTGATGTTCTAGGTTCTCAGTCGGCTCGCCTTAAAGCAACTGTGCAGGGTTCAGCACTTTAGATGTTGCCAATTCGACATTTTCTGCACTTAGTAATATCATTTTGTATTTTAACATACGACTGTCTGTCAGCCACTGACTGACTTTCTGACTTAAGACAGTTTTTAAGTCGTGGGGAGTGTAAACTTTGATCTTGCTTCCAAAAGTTTGTTTGTTTCCTTCTTCCACCAGTGTTACTGTAGCTGCACTGGCTTGTAAGCATGCAGGCCACCCTCTAACCACGGGGTCCAATAATTTCAATAGGTAGGCTACTGGCTTTCTGACCCCACACCACTCCTGGACAAGGACACCATAAAAAACTCCCTCTTCCATATTTACAAATAACTCAAAAGGTTTGTTTAATTGGGGTAAGTTGAGTACTGGAGTTTCGCTAATTTCTCTTTTAGTATTTTCAGTTTTTCATTGTCCACTGGGTCCCAATTCAGAGGTTCTTCTTCTGTTAATTTATTATACAAGAATTTTACCAATTTTGTATATCCATCAATCCATAATTTACAATATACAATTAATCCTAACAATTTTTGGACATCCTTTTTGGTCTTTGGAAGAGGTAATGATATGATCCCCTGGATCCTTTCTGAGCTTAACTTTTTATATCCTTTGCCAATTAGATGACCTAAATATTTAACTTCCAACTCAACAAATTGCAATTTTTCTTTAGACACTCTTAATCCTTTTTCACCTAAGTGATTTATCAAATCTATAGTTGTTTTTCTCACCTGATCTTTTTCTTGGGCTGATATTAACAAATCATCCACATACTGTAAAATTTGGGTATTAATTTGGGGTTCAAATTGTTCCAGAACATTTTCTGATGCTTGACCAAATAGATTTGGGGATTCGGTGAACCCTTGGGGCAATCGGGTCCACCGAAGTTGCTGTCTTTTTCCAGTATCAGGATCCTCCCATTCAAAAGCAAACCAGTCACAACTCCCCTCCGCCAATGGACAAAAACAAAAAGCGTCCTTCAAATCAATCATACTGAACCAATTGTAATTTGGGGGTACTCTACTCAATAAGGTATATGGATCTTGCACAGTGGGGTATTGGGTTATGGTATGTTTGTTCACTTCCCTTAAATCCTGAACTAGCTGGTATGTACCATTGGGTTTTTTTACGGGACTGATTGGGGTGTTATAGGGTGAAGAGCAGGTTTCCAGAATTTTGTTTTCTATCAGGCCTTTAACGATAGGTGTTAGGCCTTTCTTTCCTTCTGTGGATGCAGGATACCGTTTGATTCTTATTGGTCTGGTATTGGGTTGCATGTCAGTCTTTATGGGGTTATGTCCAAAAAGCTTATATTCTTTTCATTTGCCCAAACTCTATCAATCTCTTCATCTTCCAATGTTATTTTCATTATTTTAGCTACCAACTTATGTTCTGGGACAACGCCAATTTTTAGCTGAATTTGTAAGTCTCTTCCTAATAAATTGCAGTCTAAATGTGGTAAGTATAGCAAATTTCCAAATAATGTTTGGGAGTTACCTTTTATCATTACGTCTTCAATATTTTGAACAACAAATTATTCTCCTTTTGCCCCTTTTACTTTGCAAACAGTCTTACTTAATTTGCAATTTCTTGGTAATTTGCTGACGCTTGATCTATCCGTGCCAGTGACCACGAGGAATTAAAATTCCTCACCCTGGGGACCTATTTCTAAATTTATCAAGGGCTCTAAGTGTTGTTCATAGAGTTTCCCCAGGGAGTAGAGCCCCTGACACCCCAAATCTTCAATTTCGTTGTTTTGAATTCCTTTGTATATCTTTTGATCAGCCCTCCATTTCTTGCAGCCATATCTGTAGTGACCTTTTTCCCCCGCAATAGTAACATATTTTCTCAAATAGTTTTTGATAGTTGGTTTCTAACATCCCAGTGTTCTTTTCCTTACTGGACACCGGATTTCTTTGAGATGTTATGTTACTCTCTTTAGCAACAGCCAACATTATCCTTGCTTTTGCTTTAGTTTTTCTTCTTCTCTCCTCAAGTTTACTTTTTGGGCTTGTGTCAATAGCACATTAAGACCGTTCTCTTGCCAATCCTCAATTCTTTCTTATGTCAGGCCAGGATTTCGTAATGAATTGTACTTTTACCAATATTTGTCCCTCTGGACTTTCAGGATCAATAGCCAAATATAGTTGAAAATTTTTCTTTAGGCAGTTCAACCAGGCATTGGGGGTTTCGTCCCGCTCTTGTGTGTCAAAAGCCAATTTTACGTTACTGGTTTGCAGGACGGCCTCTTTGATTCCTTTTATAATTAATGATCTATAATCTCTCATGTTTCGTCTTTGAATTTCACCATTTGGATCCCAATTTGGCATATTAATTGGCTTTTTTTCTTCCCCTGGTGGACCAGGGCGATTTTCTCTTTCCCAGATTCACATACCGGCTCTGCAGATTAGCTGGACTTCTTCTGGGGAGAAGAGAATGCTCATAATAGAATTTAGCTCTTCCCAGGTATATATGCTAGGCCCTAGAAATTGATTGAATTGGTTGGCAATACCAACAGGGTCTTCAAGCAAGCTTTTGATTTCCTTCTTGAAGCCTCTCACTTCTGAGGCAGTTAGGGGAGCATTTACAAATCCAATTCCTCCCCTAACCCCTCCCATCGGAACTTCCCTAAGGGGAAAGAAGTTGGTACTTTTATTCTCCTTGGGTTTAATTGTCTTAAATCTTGTGCCACAATAAGGGCCTTCACTGATACCTCTTGTTTCTCTCTGGATAATGGGGCTGTTGCTATCACAGGTGTTACATGGTGTTTCATTTGTTAGTGCTGCTCTTCCATTTAGAGGTCTAACTATAGGTTCATTATTTGTAGAAGGTAAAGTTGGAGAAATACTAGAGCTAAGTGGGGAATGAGGTATTGGGATTAGGGTGATTGGTGGAGGGGGAAGGTGAGGGAGAGGCAAGGGTAGAGTTAGTGGAGGATAAAGAAGTAGGTTTGGGGACACTGGGATAGGGGGATTAGGATCGGGGGTTGCTGGAACTGGAGTTGGGAGATAATCAAGGTGGTCCCATCCCTTCTTTGGGCTCTCTTCCCTTTTTCTTTCATGTTCTTTAGTTAGTTTGTAAACTTTAATTTCATTTTGTTCAAATTTTAGTCAACAGGCTGCATATATGGTTTCTTCCTTACAGGATTTTCTCTTGGATTTTCTTTTTCTTTCTTAAATATGTGTTTATTTAAGGCCACACATTCTTCTCAGGAACCATACCATGGCCAATACACCGGTCCTTCTTGTATCTTATCTTTTGGCCATGTTTTTGCACAATATTTTATCATTTTTATTCTACTTAAATTTTTGGAATTCTCATTAGTTTCCCAATCTTCTAACATTTCTCCCAAAGGACGGTCCAATGGGATATCTCTTTCCTCGTGGGAGGCCTTGCTGCCACACTTTCCCATCGTCTCAGGAAAAAAATTATTTCATCTTAGTTAATTTGGTTTCTTTTGACCTATTGGTTATGGTCTTGTGAGAACAAAAAGGAAAGGAAATGTGGTTAATACAATTAACAAAAATGAGTTAGGGAATATGGGTTAAAATAAATAAAGCTGTCACTGAACTTAAAAGGGAATTATAACTGAGGTAAGCATGGGAAAATAAGATTACGTGGGAAATAAAGGTGACGTAAGGGGAATGACAACTAAAAGTGGGTGTGGGAAATAAAGGGGAGTGACAGTGGAAGGAGTGTGACTAATTAAGATAATGAAAGATAAGGGGTTGTGACTTAAGTGCAGGTAAGAGGGAGTGGTCAAGAGATGGGGGTTGTAACCACTACTAAAATGGCGAATGTCGCCACCAAGACACAAGCAACCACAAAATGGTGTCTCAAACCTCTCAGCAAGAGGCAACAGCCATCTAAAATCGTGGCCTCAGACCTGTGTGTCTTGTCACACAAGGTGTGTGCTTTCCAGCTACACCACCGCTTTCACCACTTAAAATCAACCAAGATGGTTCCACTTTAATAACTTGCTCGGAAAGCCAAACGAAAGACCAATAGACTATCTCAGTGTGTAGTTCAGGGACTTTTGGTAATTACCTCACCCCAAAACCTCACACACCAACACCCCGTGCTCCAGACTAAACCAAAAAGTTGAAAAACACAAACTAAAATCTTCTAACCAACATAAAACTTTCTGACCCCACACGCGAGCCATCCCCAACTCCACGAGAGTGCCATGCGACCATACAACAGACAAGACACCAACTCCTCCCCCTGTAAGGGAGAGCACTGGCCTGTTTGGCAGGTACTCAGCTCCACACCCAAGCTGCACACTCCCCTTAATAGAGAGACCTCCCCTCTTCCCTGCCTGAAGGAGAGTGCACCCTATTAATGTCCTAAATCCCTACTTTTGGGGATTAAAAACGACCCCACAACCTTTGCTTCCTCCGTCCCCTTGCCCACACCCATGTGTCAGGCAGTGCAGCCTAAGGGTTCTGGCAGGGATTGCCCAGGGTTGTCGAGCCTACCTCTTATGAGGGTCACTGCCCAGTCCCTAGACTAGGCACGTCCACCCAGGGCCAACTGCTCCCCGAGGGCACCAATCCCAGCTAGGGTCCCCCCAGCCGGTCTTCTGCAAGGTACTCACTGCTACCTGCGAGACAGGTGAGTTGTTTCTGCTTGAGAACCTCCCTTATTGTCTGACTGCGGTTCTTCGAAGACTCAGGTATAGCCCGGAAGTCCACTCATGACTCCAAAAAAAAGGATAAATCCAATCTGGAGCGGCTACCTCCTTCTCGCCTTCTTTGGGGGTCGTTTGTGGGCGGGGCTATCCGGATGAGTCGCCCACAAAATTGAAATAAAGGGCTAGGGGTCCGCTTATCTCAATCAAAAATTAAAATTTTATTAATTAACAAACTTAAAAAGTGGGACAAACAAAAGGTGAAAAATCCCGAAAAACCAATCCTCCGGGAGTAGCCCAAAGGATAAAACAGCCTAGCAGACACCGTTACAAAGGGTGCACTCCGTTGGGTATTCCCACGGGCTGACAGGGTGAGTCCTTAGTCCAAGCGTTGCCATCGGAAGACCAGGAATTGTGGCCCTGTCTCCTTTTACTGTCTGTTGTGAATGGTGATTGGTCCGTTTTGGATCCGCTTGTTGATTGGTTCCTTTTCTCTTCGGTGATTTGTTATCAGCGGAGCATTCCTGACCAATCATTTTTAAAATTGTCCTTCTGATTGGTCGGTGTGGTGGTCCAATCAGTGCTTGAGTAACAGATGTAACCCTGCAACAAGTTTTTCTAGAGAGTTCTTTAGTATTAGTGTTATTGCACCCTTTATCTTAATTATAACCTTTAACTTTATTAACCTGTATTAACCTTTTCTTAGTTAATTAACAGTCTGTTTAACTTTAGAGAGCCAAGTCCATTCATAACATGGGTGAAAAACCCTTGCCTTGTATGACTTCAGAAAACAGATCTCCAGGTATTTTTTGAAAAATGATGATCCAGACTTTATTCAATTTCAACCTTGTTTAAGTAAATGAGAATAAGCGGGTGTTTTATTAAAGAGCCAGTCAGCCATTTCTGTTTGCAGTTGTCTCATGTACTGGTAATTACTGCAAGTTCCAGTCACTGGAAATGTCAAAAGTACTTTATAGCTCTTCAGTATTATTTAGTCATCTCTCTAAATCCCACCCTTTGTGATCATTATCTTCAAGAGACTCTTGTCTCCATGTTAATGTTTTTACTCATCAGTGCAGCTTACAAATACCTAATCATGTCACATCCTGCCTGCAGTCACCTTACCCCTAAAGCTAATAGACCTGTACCCATACATCACCTCAAACTATAATCAAACAGATGAATAAACATTGCAGCATCAGCCAATGAAATGGCAAGATACATGCAATTCATCCTTGGGAAAAGTAGCATTTCATCGTGCTTCAACACAGAACACATCTCCACAGAGTTTTAAAACTGATATATATAAGAAAAGAGAAAAAACTGGAGTCCTTCCTCTCTCACACCTGAATAGTTCTGAGTTTTAGATTGCACAGTTATTACTGACATGCAGCAGATAATCATCTATAACTGTCAGAGACATCGCCAGCTGGCCATATTGAGACAGACATGAACAAATTGTAGACGTCTTGATATTTCCTGTGTGTCGTGATAAAAGAGCCTAGAATTTGCCTGTTTTGAGAACATGAGGGATGGCTCTTCACTGACTTTTGCAAGCAGCAGGGGACTGCAACTGTTAACCAAGAGACCTGGCAGGTCAGTTTTGGTCACCTCTCTGTGAGATGCCACCTCCAGTTTTTCACATATGTACAGCTCCGTATAGCTCAAAGCACTGCACCATAAACAATGTCATTATTAAAATAACTTCAGAGACAAGAATAAAAAGAATGCAGTAATTTCACACATTCCCCATTAATTTTAATGTTTTATTGTTCAAGCACATGAAATATTGAATATCGCCAGAGGATACATTCAAAAGTGAGACACCTCTTTCTCTTATGCAGCATTCACATCAGAATTAATGGAACATGGACCTTGACGGTATTATTAAATATGTCTTGAAATAAATAAATAAAGCTACCTTGGAAATCCAGTTAGGTTTAAATAACCCATTTAGTAAATACACTTCTCTTCCAAAGAAATTCACTAGGGGACAGTATGTCTTGCTGTAGGCTTGTTTTCACTGGGAAAAAAGGTTTTTCTCTTGATTTTACAACCCAAATTTACTTCACGGTCAAAGGGAAGTAAATGCCTGTTTACCACCTTTTCAACACGCGATAGTTTATGGTAAGTACATAGCCAAGAACATAGAGAAGATCAAACTGTTTTGCAGTAAATATGAGTCCAGAAGTGAGGCAGCAGGAGCAGCTTCGGTGAAGGGCTGGCAGCACTTTCACCCAGGAGGGGAGAAAAAGAAAGCTCTGGAGCCAGCTGGAATGCAGAGACCAAGCCTTGCATGGTGCTGCCTTTTGTTTCTGTTTATTTCAGCTTTCTCTCTCCTCAAAGATCAAGGAAAATGAAGGGGTTGTTTTCCTCTATGTTGTAAACTGTCCAGGTAAATTCATCTGTTGGACCATTTGTGGTCATCTAGCATATAATAGAATTGTCAATTTCTATGTTTATCTACAGAATTATTTAAGGCATCCATGAAAAATTTGATTATTTATATTTTTTATAACCGAGGTATGTATTTTTGTTTAAAACTTAGAAACTACTTAGAAAAGGACTCTTCTTTTATTCCCAGACATAACAGGAAATCCATCACTAAATAGTTTTTAGGGGACATTTTGTTAGAGTTCCTAATCAATCCAGTTTCCTTCTCTTTCTTAAAAGGACCCTCTCCCTATGCTATTTCTGACCCTAAGCACAGTAGAACCACTTTGCAGAGACTGATGAGAAAAAATGAAACGAATTCTTGTCTTTCAATTCAGGAAAGCATGCAATTGTTATTCAATTTAGGAAATCTTCCAGATTTGGGTAAAAATAACATGTCTAGCCCCTTGCACATTCAGATAAATTTGTTACCTAGTTCTTCTGATAAGCATTCCTACCATACAGAGGAGCAGTCTGTGGAAATAATAGTTTGCTGCTCATGGATGACAGTAGGAAAAGAACTCCTTCACCTCTCTTTTTGTCCTCTCCACAACACAGCAAAGGTGTGACTTTTTCACATTTAAATAAAACACTTTACATTTTGTACTACAGTGTGTAAGGAATTGACGTCTTTTTTTAAGTTCAAAGGAAATGGACAACTTAATGTAAAAAAAAGGCTGTGAATGGTAAAGGATTGATGTTCAGTCTTGTCATTCCAGGTCCATTCCCAGCTAGTGAGCAAACATTTGAGCAATCTCACACTCAAATTACAACAGTCTCAGCTACACAATGGCCTTCAATTTTTTCATTAAGCAAAAAAAACTTACTGGATTGTTGAACAGCTGACAATTAATACTCTAACAAAAGGAGTAACTACATATAATCTTGCTCTGTCTACCAGAAATCCCAGTGGGAGAGATGCTACTCAATTTTGCCTGAGTAGCAAGTTAAGTAAAGACCTTAAAGTAAGACCTTGAAGACTCTAGCTACAGTAATAACCTACAGAAGTTAAATTAGCACTTTCTAAATACGTTATGACATATCACATGTTGTGATAAGTAATAGCAAAGAACTAAGTACAACATGTGTTAAAAAGGCTTAAATCACAACCAGTGATGGATTCACAAAAGTACAGAGGGCTTGAATTTAAAACTGGGTAAAATTTCATCCCACAATGTGAAGAAGAACTTTGGAACTGGTCTTACTAGTCAACATTTCTGTAAGAAAAAACAAAGTCACTTTTCATTGCATTGCAAAAAGTAGTTATGATGGCGACATCTTATGGTTTTTTCCTGCGTCTTCTTGCCCTGAGACACCAAAAAGGGTGAATATATTATGCATATTTTTGGTCATTTTACACCATATACTTAGCACAATATGATTAGTGAACTTCATATATGACTTGTCAAATCACCATTATTGAGATCCATCAACTAATGTATGAGACCAAATGTAAGGAGAAGCATGAGCCATTCTTGATTGAATGCAGCAGCATGACATTACAATATGGAGAATTGAAATAAAAAATCGAAATTCAGGAGGAAAAATCAGGGGACAGCTTTAGATTTCTAGGACATAAATCCTTGAAAGTGACTTGTTATACTTGTCTACTTCTGTAAGTATGAAGAAGCAGACTCCGTATATCACTGAGTTGCCCTGGCAGTTCACGTAGTTCAGTATTTTTATTCTTCGTCTTTATAAGCTCATTATTCCTTTTCTTAATAGTTTCAGGTCAAACCTTTATCTGCATAAAAACCCTAAGCTTACTTTTCAGGGAAAACAGGCTATAGAGCTGATATTATTTTATGCCTAAATTACATATATAAAAACTTGGAACATTCTCTAGTGTCTTTCCATTGCTGTTATTATGCAAGTACCTTTAGTATCTGCAGGTAACAATTTTTCATGCAGCATTATAATTTTCAAGTTAGGAAGCTCTTTTTTCAGATTTGGATAGTAAAAACCTAGAGTGGGATGGGTTGCTTAAAGTTTGGTTTTAATAAAGAAAGGATTCTCTTCCTATTACCTCAATGGCATAATAACACCACTATGGAAAACTCACAAGTATTCCCTAGTAATATGATACAATATTTGCTGACAAAAATTAATTGTGCAATTCTCAGCAACTGCGTGATGCTCATGTTCCTCTAACATGACCAAAAGAGGAAGATCAAAAAGTCATGTAATGATAAACCCAAGCAATGATGCAGTCAGCTAAAGTTGCATATTAGAGTTGCTATTGCAGTAATCCAGTCGCCTCTCTCTCCATTTCTAGTGAGCATAATGGCGAAGCATAAATATTTTTATTTTCTCTGTTGTGTCCTTCTCCACATGGACTGTGGATTCCACTTCTGAATGTTCTTCAGAGTGTCACTGAACTCACTGACCGCCGGTGGCTTCCGTATTTAAAGTTGTTGGGATAATCTTTAGTCAGTTTTTCCCCATCCTGCCCAGGAGGTGTTACCCTGCTGGAAACAAGGGGATGATGGCCAGAGAAAGGCCCTGCTGAAGGATCTGTAGCAGCAGATTCTTCCTCTGCCCACCTATTAAAGAAGAAGTAGCCTTCCTCATGTGTCCGTCTCTTGACAAGATTCACTTCAGAGGAAGAAAATCCCTGATTTTCTTTGTCCCTGTGAGACAGAGCTGCTACTGGATGTAGAAACGGTGACACACATAAGTGGCTGATGCTTTGGTCTAGGTCATCATTAGACGCAGGTGATGCCACAGGTGCACACGAAGTAGCTTCTTTTCTTGAGCTGAGTTTCTGGATTTCAAGAGCTTTTTGCCCCTTAGGAAGTTTGTCTACTTGCTGTGCTTTCAGAATAAGAGATGCTCCAAAGGTTCCTCGTAGAGCAAAAATAAAGAACCTTATTAAAGAGGAAGAGAATGAATTTCTTTACCATTGGGTGCTACGTCACAAATACAGATACTATAGTTCCATTGCACTACAGACGTGATAGACACCTAATACCACGAAAATTAAAGTTGCCCCCTGGATCTTAACACAACATACTACTTTATATTTGCCTTGACCTGTATGGAGTAAACTATATGTATATATGATTTTTTTAGTATTTATTACTACTTTTTTGCTGAAAAGTGAAGAAAAATAGAAAAAAAATCTTATCAAGAGATGCAATATTGGAAAAGAGAGAAATTGTATTTCTTCTGCTAAAACAGGCTAAAGAACGGGTCTGAATTTGTTAGAGAAGAGAAAACCAGAAATTAAAAATCTCAGCTTCTGGATTCTTTCAGAAAGCAGCAGAAAAGGTGCCCCACTTGCCCTTTGAAGAGTAGAAAAATAAAGTAACTAAATATTGATTCCTGTGAGAGAGCATACATCCTCTCTCCATGTCATGTCAGCTTTTTGTGAAAAACAAAGTCTCTTTCAAAGCATCTTTTTATTAAGATTTGACCTTTACATAGGTGGCTTCAACATGTGTTTTAAAACAACATGGGTACTCTGTGACATGGCACTGAAAAAGCTTCCATCCTCACATCCTACTCCTAAATGTATGCGTAAACAAGAATAATAAGATTAAAAAGGCTAACAAGCAACACTCAGTACAGAAAGTGCTTTTAAAGCAGTGGCTTTCTTAACCTTGCTCAAGCGAGAGTGGATAAAACCTATTTGCTTTGCCTCTGTTCAGGCTGGTCAATCTAAACAGAATCTCAGGTCTGGTCGGGAAGTTAAGGGCATGGGAGAGCCCAAGAATATCCATACATCTTCTGTGGCTCACGTTGTCCTGTGTCTTCCCCCCAGATCGATTTCTATATCTATTGTGCAAGTTCCAGATAAAACAGACAGGAGGACAGAGTAGCGATAGGAAACCGTGACTCCCATCCTGTGAACTGCTCTCACTTGAGCCTGCCCTTCCCACAGCCTTGCAGGGTGTGAGGCCCGATTACCTGTAGGGTCTCCGCAAATGTTCTGCAAGAGCACAGTCTGCCCTCCACAACTGAAGAAATAATCAGGTTCATATGTGGGAAAACTCCAAGAGAGAGTGCTGTCCCTTGCCAATGAATAAACATGAAATTCAGACCCCTTTCTTTTCAGACTTGGGGGCTTTTTTACATAATCCTCTGTGCTTTGAGACAGTTTTGAGACGCATATGTGCAAAGCACTGACAGACGGTGCTGCAAGGACAGCCTGGAACAGGCAGGGAACAGGCCAAGTCTCCCACTGAGTGCTGCAGCTTGAACAAAATGTTGTACTGAAGGGAAGAACCCAGGAGAGCAAAGATTTTTAAAAACCTCTTAGAAGGAAACAAGAACGTCAAGACTCTAAATGAGGAGATAGGGAGCAGGTAGCACAATGAGATGGACCATGGAATAGAACCTAACATTAAGTACATTTTAGCAATGGGTGGTTTCACCAGTGCTGTAGTCTTCTGGCACAGCTCTGTTGAAGCAAAAATGGGGCCAGGATATTCTGCAGATGAAGGACTGCAGAAAATTATCTGGGGTACCTATACGAAGGAACAACAGTTCTCCAGATTTGAAGATAAGAAGATAAAGCCCTTAACCTCAGTAACCTGCTGATGCAGCAAAGATCTTAACTGTGCTAAATTTCCGACATGGAGAAATGACTACTCTAACCACATGTTTGATGCAATTCTCAGTAGAAATCTCAGAGTCAAAAATGACACTGTGAATGAGGGCCGATAGGTAAACAAAAATCTCACAGGAGGAAAGAGACTCGAAAAGGATGCCCTGCCTAGGAGACGTGAGATCTGAACAGTGTTGTTTATTTTGAACTGAACTTATATAACATGAAATTACAAAAGCATTTCAACCGGGAAAATAATACAAATTTGTGGAAAAATACCGTCTAGTCTTGAAAGCTTCCTTTTCGGTCAAAGTTAAGGCTCAAATTCTAATGCCTAAAAGCACTTACAAAATCAGACACTAAAAATATTGCCCTCAGTTTTGTAAGACCTGTGTGCTGCACTACTTAATGTGAAATAGGAAGAGAAGGAAACTAGCAAGCTAGTCAAACCAACCCATTTCTTTAAATGTCCAAGCAAATAACAAATAAATATTTGAAACAAATTGTGCAATTCAAAACATATATGTATAGGTATGTGTCGAACACCAAAAGCAGTAAGGTTTGCATAATGAATATGCAAACGTATATGGTAACAGAATCATTATGGTATTAAAACAACTTTTTTCAGCAACACGTCGCAATAATTATCCATCTCCAAATATGATCCAAACTCAATCAAAGTTATCTTTAACATATCTGATTTTTTTGCAATAAAGAGTAAAACTAAAATTCTGGATGCAGTAAATTTTTTCATGTAGAACGCTCTTTACACATATATATTATATTGTATACATATATATAGTGACTTATTTAGGGATATAACTGAATAAATTATTGGTTCGTGACCTGGCACGTAGAATTCAGGCATCTGCAGCACATATTTCTGACACATCACATATCTGTACACATCGTTTCTTTTTCTTCTCTCACATATCTGCAAACCCACAAGAAAACAGGAAAACATTCAAACCTTGGTAAGAGCGCGATGACAGGGGTAATAAGGCAGAGTAAATAGAAAATGGGATCTGTGAGCTCTCTCTCCATAATCCAGTAAGGGTTGGTGGTAGGGTTGCAGACCAGGCAGGCAGCATTGTAGATCAGCGAGAAGATGAGGTAAAAGGCCACACTGCAGATCATCGTCACCAGCTGGAGCAGGGTCTGCAATAACAAGTGCACACAATGAAGTGATGCCTGCGAGACACTGACTGGGTATAAGATAGGAGGAGAAAAAGACAGTTGAAAGAATGCATCTAACAGTGCATTTGACTGAAATCTGCAGTAGGAGAAATAGCCAGAAATAAATTTAGAAAACAACAGTGAATTCAGTTCTCTAGGTAACACTTCCTCATATACTGAGGTATGCAACTATTGTGTACTGTCCTGTCCAAAGAAATGAGAGAAAAAATTTCCGTCACTGTACACCTGAATGTGTTAAGCTAGGGCTAATAAATTCTGGCACTCTATGAAATCTCAGTGTAAATTTTACTTACTTTTTGTGATCCAGAATTCAGGTAAATGACTCTGAAAGGGAATTCTATGCCTACAATGGGATGCAACTTTCACAAAAACCAGAGGTGCTATGAACAGGACTAGTCAAACACGTACCCACGTTTTCATTTCTAGAGCTTGGTGCAAGAGAATGGTCAGCAAAGAAATGGTGTTGATGGCGTTTCCAAAGGAAAACACATCTATATCAGAGTCCTCGTACATCTAAAAAACAGGCAGAGAGACTGTGGAGAACCCTGAATAATCAGAACTGAATTTAGCACTTCTAAGGAGGACAGGAGCCTGAGAATATTAATGAGCCTATTACTTACCAAATAGGGGACAAAGAAGCAAACGAGGCTCTGATAGAAGGCATCCAACATTGTAATAAGAAAAGTTGATATGTTGTATATCTGCAGGAGTTTACAGATAACAGCCATTATGATGGGATATACGTCTCTAGTCTTTCCTGCAAACATAATTGCTGTATGTTTTTCTTTCATTCAGGCTACTGATTATTGCTAACTGGTCTCCTCCATGAGTAAAAGCCTCCTGAGCAGCTGATAAAACCGAAGGCTTATCTCTGAACAGGCATTTTCTCTGTGTTAAGTAAAGATAGGCCTTAGGAATATTGACAAGTAAACAATGAGTCTTAAAAGCTGTATTTCACCAATGTCGCATCCTTTCACAAGGGATATTATTCCTCAAATTCTTTATTCAAGCTCATTCTAGTGTAATAAAATTGGTCAAAAATCCTTTCTTCTAATGAAGCACTTATTTTTTGTCATTTTAGTTTGACTATTTTTCATATTTATACTTATCTAGTGATCTATGGGGGTCACAGCTCCCTTGGATAGGAAAGCATTACTGCAGAGACAGAAGGGTAGCCTCCTGTTGTTTCAACGTTCCAAGTAAGTCTATACTCTTCCTTCCCTCATTCCTAAACCAAAAAACCTGTGCCCCTTGGTATTATCAAGCAGTTGTATTGGCAATCATTACTTACCTCTGAATTTTGTCCATTCTTGTACAGTTCGGGCACATGTAGGAGTGTTTCTGCAGAAACATCTTTATCAAGGGCTCCAAAGAGAAGAGGGGGCACTGAGGTGAAGAAGAGGTTGAAAAAAATCATCTGCCAGTAATCTATCATGGTGCTGCCTGAGAACCCACAGAAGAACTGGTACCAGAAGAGCAGGTTGACGTAACACTGGGGAGAAGCAAAAAAAACCACCTCTGAGGCTTTTGGTATTTAACACTCTCTTAAGAAGAGAGAATATTGTTTAAAGGCACTGCACTTCATTCCAAAAAGGACTATATCTTAAGGGTCTCTTTCACAGTGATCCACTGTGGTACAAGTTTTTAGAAGCCGTTATATTTCTTTAAGATCATATCAGACAGAAGCTAAGTAAACAATTCACAGCCCTGAGCACCAGATTTGAAGAATCATTTTACAGTCTTGTTGTCCATGTGGAATCAAAGGCGTGCTGCTCCCTAATGTTACCAGGGAGATGAAAAAACCGCAGCATCCCAGGCTGGAGAATGATTTCATATTTCAAATAAATATCCTTTGAATTCTAAAAAGATGTTCAATCAAAAAAGGGAAAGTGTTCATTTCCACTCCATTTTTTAACATTGATAAGAATTAATCCTTATTGAAAATTATTTAAAAAGCCACAAAAACCAGATCTCTTGAATTTTAAATAAAAAGCCTTACATGCTCAGAGTGTATTTCATGTCAAATGCACTTGTTTGCCCACTCTTGTAGAAACTGAAATAATTTTTTCCATTTTATATTATACTTCAATGCGGAGCTCATTTGCGTATATATTAAATTTTTAATAAAAAAGACAGATACATCTGCATCATTTCTTGCAAGTGGTTCCTATAAAAATCCAGAGGTTTCACAGGCAGGCAATTTTTAGTGCACACTAAACTTCTACATTCGAGTGCTAATATTCTGATATTCCTTATGCAATTTTTATTTTGAAGCTCAAAGTCAATATTAATAAATTTTCTTGTGCTACCATATCAAAGTACTAAGCCTTGAGTCCTTTTTCGCTCTGGAATAATGGTATTTCAATACATATTTAGAGCCTGTATTTTCCTCAATTCTCTATTTAGCACCTTACTAAGAAGGAAGTGGCATACCTGGCAAAGTGAAGAAACATGAACTCTAGCTTCAAAAACTTAAGAGTTTAACCTGCAAAAAAAAAACAACCCACCAAAAAACCCCCAGACCTAGAATAACATTTTCTAGGATGCAAACATCATCATTTTAATAATCTTACCACATTTTTGTAGAAAAAATAAATCACCATCTTTGCCAGTCGAGCATAGCACCAATGTCCGTGGACAAGAAGGAGCTTTTTGAGATGCTTAAATCGGGATATTGCAAAGTCACTGGCCATCACAGCCTTTGGGAAAAGGAATAGAAGGTCATTTACAAGATATCTTTTTCACACTCTACATAATGAAATTTGAACATAGACATTGAAATTTCTTACTATTGCATATTGTAGAAGAAAGAAACCAACAAACTACCCCTCAAGAACATAGTTGGAAGATGCAATCTCTACAGAACTCTCCAATTGAGGAGAGTAAGGAAGGGGATATTTGGGAAAAGCTTCAGGGCAGAAGACAGTGGAAGAGAATCCAAAACACCTGATAATGCAGCAGCTGAGAGCATTCATAAATCAGCTGCTGACTTAACACTGGACAGACATCTGCTCATTTTCCAGACTCATAAGCATAAAAAGTATGTCGTTGCATGATAATTTTTGGCTGAAATTTTTTTTTTTCCCCTGGACCCATAATTAAAAAGTGCTTATTAATTTATGATGCCATCTTGCATTTTTAAGGTGACACTTGAGCGTTCAGGGCTGCTAGGAAATTTATTAAGACGCAACGGACTACCTGACAAAAGAGGAAAGGAAAGAAACAGAGAGGATACCTGCATGCCCTCTTGGCCAGATATTCCAATTCCAACATCAGCGCCTTGAATCATACTTACGTCGTTTGCACCATCCCCTAGAGTTGGAAGACAGGATGGAAAAAGTGCAAAAAAAGGTGACTCCATCAGAAGAAGAAAATAATCTCAGCTTTACTGATTATTTCAACTATTCTGGACTACCATGCATCTTGATCAGAACTGATATTGTGGCATCAAGCACGACATCAATGCTCAGGTCTTGGTAGGAAATATCTTCCCTCTTTCCCAGGAGACCAGGCTTCACCAGGGTGAAACCCAGCACTGGGACCAGCTGGGTGGTGACGAAGCTACCCCAACATCATTTACATCAGCAAAATTTTTTGTTTCTGCTTGTTCAAATCCATATGGTCATGAACAAATGGCAACACCCTACTTTCTCTGAATCTATGAAAAATTTGATTCAAATGACAATGTAACAAGCCAGTCTCAATAATTATCTTTCTTATTTCAACTCACAACATTTTGTTACATATGTAACCAAATTTCCAAGGAAAAAACAGCCATGCTTGCTGCCTGCAATGCAGAGAATGTAAATTAGTTTAACTGGTAAAGTAAAGAAAATGAAGAAGAGGGTTGAAAGCCCATTTTCGAACTGTAAGGGAAAGCAAAATTTTATGAATACAACAGCCTTGCCTTTTCTGTTTTGTCCACAGATGTATATTTTTTAGTTTAGAGTAAATCTAAATCAGTTCTGCAAGGATTTTGTGGCCTCACTTACCAAATGTGTAGAAGAAAACTCAAGGCATTTCACATTATTTGTGGGTAAAAGGCAAAGGAGTCAGTGCTTAATACCACTGTGGACATTAATGTTTTCACCAGCTGGGGAAAACTGACAGGAAAATGGTTTTAAGAAAAGATAAAATAGTGAATAATCTCGAGTGCTTTCCGGGCCCAAAACAAGGATATTCTGGAGGGAATATGTATGTGTATTTTTACTGATGTGCAGGAAAGGGACTGCTGGGTGATTCTGAATTTAGAGTGCCTTCATCTTGTGGAAGCTGAAGAAGGAATTTTACTTTGGTTTCTCTCAGGAAAAATTAATCAATGCTCCTTTCTCACTTCCTCTATCTGAGGCACAAAAATCTGCCCTGTACAATATATTCCACGTTATTTCTCTTGAAGAAAGAACCAGCTTCCCCTTTCTCCTGTGAGATTCACACTGGAGGTACCTATGGACAGGGTCATCACTTTCAACTGCCGCCGGACGAGCTTGACCACCATGCTCTTCTGCAGAGGAGTGGAGCGGCAGCAGAGCACGGACCGGCAGTGCTGCGTCGCCTCCAGGAACTTCTCCTCCAGCCCTTCTTGGAAGATAATGTTCAGCGTCTGTCCATCAATCACGAGCCCAAACTCGCCGCTGGGGGCCTCAGAGGCTGAGAAAGCTGTTGGGGTGATGCCAAAAAATTTCCTCTGTGGTTTGTCACACTCATAATCCTTCCTCACCTCTTCCAGAGTTAAATTCAAGAGAGATTCACAAGTTTCCTGTAAGAAAACAGACGTGGTTCTAGACACTGTTATGTCCATCTCCCGTTGCAGCACAGCACCTTGCCAAGTATATGTTTGTATAATCATGCCAGTGGGTTTAAGTCTATCAGAAAAACATTAGGGAAAGCTTACTGAGAAATACACTGATTCATCTGATTGGACATAGTGAAATAAATATGAGGCCATCAAATCCTTCGGTGAAAACAGTGCACATTTTATTAGCCAGTTAACTGAATTAAGGAGTTATTTTAAGAGAAAATATAATATTCTTTACATCAGGAGGGCATATGTGCATTTATGCTGAGCATTCAGAAATTAAAAAGAAAATGTTTCTTTTAAAGAGATTTAAATATCTAGTTCTGATATGAATGATGTGAACTACTGCAGCATTGGCTTCCTTGAGAAAGAAAATTTGGTAACAGAAACAAGAGGTTCATATTTTCAAACTTATCCAGTAACTTTCAGAATGTGGCCTTTTCTAAGTCATATATCAGGCATGTGTCACAATTAGGAATAGAAATAAAACTTCATATTTTCCAGCACTGTGCCTCAAACAGAAAGTTCTTCTGTCTCAACAAATCTGCTTAATCTGGATCAAGATCCCTTTTAGATGCCAGCAACAGGAATTGAATTGGTAGTAGATAGAAAGCGATTTAAGAGGAACACTCTTACCTCTCCTAAACTGACACATCACTATCAGAGAAAAACCCAAAATTATATCAAAGATATTTTTCTCTCTCTTAGTATTCAAAGTCCTCCTTCTGTGGCATGGTCTTCAATATCTGAGTAGATAATCACTCCTTTTTCTACCTGTTCTCTCAGCTTTATTGAGTGATGACTCAGCTCTGTATTGCTGATTTCACTTTTTGTAGCATAAGGTACATGTGTAGGATGTTTGCAATATTTAAATTACACTTAAGTGGGAGGTTCTGGAATTAAATATGCTTCTGACATCTAATAAAAACCTGCATGTAGCCTGCACATTTAAAACCCCTAAAAAATATTGAAGGAACTTCATCCTTCTGTGAACAAACGAAAAACAGTAGTGGCAATTCCTGTTTTGTCTTGAGTTGCCTTTTGAAACATTTCAGCCAAGCTACTTATTTATGTTGCAACTTCGTGGAATATATTTCATTTTCAGTGTTTGAATAATCTGCTGGGCTCAGGGGTTAAAAGAGGCCCCTTCACACTGAAGTCACTTCAAGACCTAATTGAAAAAATTAACAGGTTAACCTGTGCTTTGTATATTTTGCTTGTGTTCCTCACTGTTGCTATTGGGAGCCTCTTTCATAAACCTGTCTTTGGTTTCATTTTGAAAGGCAGGGAACTAAACAGAATTGTGGAGAAACTCCAATATCCCTTGAACCATTGGGTTTCCCTACAAGTCCCCATGTGGCAAGTTGCTCCTGAGCTTGGATCCAGAGCTACACAGGCTGGTGTGGGTAAGTACCCTTGCTGGCATTTCCCGGAGCCAGGGTGGTCCCGCCTGTAGCATCTATGCTCTGGCAGAAACCACCTTCTAATTTCCATCCTAAATTTATTCATTCTGCTTCTCATTAAAGCAGATATGCATTTCAAATGAAATTACACATTGAAGCAAGGAACGTTTTCCGTGCCAGATTCCATATCGTCTTTGCATGTTTCACTATTTCCGTGATATTAAAAGAGATATTTGCAAAGAATAAAATATTCTCTTTTGGAGAGCTACTTGCTGCAGACAAAAGCAGTTAGAAAGTAAGCCATATAACTGTTCTGTTCAACTTCATACTATAAGAAAAACAGTCACTGTTTTAACAATATTTAAATAATACTCACTATAGCTTTATTAAGAAAAACAAATTTGTATTGGAAACTCTGGTTCTCTGGGGAGAAAAGTTCATACAATCCAGATGGGTGACTTGTCTTTTCACAAAAGGAAGCCCTGCCTGCCCTCCACTGCCTCGCGCCAATCCTTGGAATAGCTGAATTCAGTATGCCACCTGTTAATGCCGAGTGAGGGCCATGAGTGATGCTGCAAAAAAAGGAGCAGGGAAAAGGCAGCAGCTGCTCTGGGGGAACCTGAGGGGCTTCATTGTTTCTATAGGAAGTAGGAGGTAAAAAGCAAAAAAAAGGAGAAATGTCACCACAGCTGGCATTTTAGAGCATTTTGTGTTTAGAATTGGTCAGGGCTGACCTTCCTTAGCAAATGGTTTAACCATAATGTGTGGACATGGCGTCTCCATTATCCATCCACAAGGCAAACTGTCACACCTGGATGCCTGAAGGGATGAGGTGTGAGGTTGTGCATAGTGATGGCCCTTCCACTTTCTGACATTTAGGCATGAGTTTCCTGATACCTTTATTGCTCCACATTCAGCAAAAGCCAAATTAGCTTGTCTAAAGACTTTTACTTTCACCATCCATAATGGCTTTTACCCTCTTTGGAAGTTACGACTCTATTTTCTTTCTTCTGTTCAGACTTTGTCAGGAATAGCTATAGATTACACCACAGTTTGCTCACTGTGTTTTAGTGACTCACAGGAGGTAACAGACCTGCCCTTGAAGTGATAATCCTCATTTTGGACTATGTTTCCTTCGCCTACAGCCTGCCCTGCTCGTTGCCCATGGATATTGACAGAATATTTTTGCACATCAACAACTGTGTTTGCCACCACGTCAAGAAAGTGACTGTGTTTTTAACTGGCCCCTGCTTAAACAAAGAGATACTGGATTAAAATTTTTGCTAATAAATAAATTAAGTTTAATCCTTTTAGGGTACATGCTATTAGAAAGTTCTGAATTTACATAGATCTACACCTTCATACTTTTTCTTGCCTGACTCACAGAACATTTTCTAAATATCTAGAAAGAGATATCACCTAGGGTTAAACTGAAATTTCCATTGTAAGGTGGAAATCCAGATATCCATGTTATAAAGGAATTAGGCGCTTAAATTGGGTATTACTTTCTTCCTAATGCTACTAATTCTGGTAATACCTAGCATTTCAGGTAATGTTTTAAAAGAATATTTTCCTTTGGAAAAAATCAGTGTATTCTAATTGAATGAAACGCTACATGATTGTCTTATATTTCAATTCAATTTTGATATGTGTGGTCTACAGAGATTCTGGCCTAATGTTGTGTGGGTTTTTTTACTGTTCTTTGTTGAGTGAGGTCTAAAACAAAGGAATGACAAACTGCAAGACAAAAACGAAGGGTAATATAACAAATTCTGTACATTTTGTCTTTGTTTACTCACTTTATTTTCTGTATTAATGGTGAAGACAGTGTCCCTTTGGTTCAGAAGTTTACAGGAGTATGCAATGTTTACTGCTGTCTCCTGTTTGTCTCCTGTCAACAACCAAACTTTTATCCCAGCTTCTCGGAGAGCCACAATAGTGTCAGGTACACCATCTTGCAGGCGATCTTCAATGCCTGTTGCTCCTGGGCAAACAAGAAAAAAAAAGAAATAATTTTATTTTTCTTGAAAATGGAGTTGCTATTTCCATTTTTTTAGAAAGCTCTTTGCTTGCCGATTATGCTCCTGAACTTATCGAGAATTGAGCTAAGGCATTGAGCAGCAAAAAACCACACAGGCACATGATCAGCATTTCGATTAAGGACTGAATGCATCAACAATCAAGTTCTGTCTTCATTTTGCCCATTGCAAGAAAAATGCATTTCATTTCTTCCTAATAATACAAAATGAGAGTGTGCTGGAAGAGGACTAACAAAATATGCATTTTAAAAATACTGCATTAAGTCCCACTGAAGCAACCAGAATAGTACTTTGACTGTTCAAATGAATGCTGTCCCTATTGTCAAGTGCGATGCTTCAGCTGTCAATTGCAGAAGAAACAGTAGAGTACTCCGAATGTTACAGTACTTATCCCTTCCACCAGAGGTCAGTTTGAAAATGCTCTATCTGTAGTACATTAAAGATAGATATCGATTGAAGACAAGGGGACACTTTTTGCAAATTAAATTGTGAAAGCATATAGAGCCTTAGTAATTGGCAAAGGTAACAGATTCTGACAAGATCTACGTTATCGATCACGTGTTCTCCTTATGGCATTTACTATTATTAATCTTATTTTTTAAATCACTGCACAGATTATGAGAAACCACAATGCTAATAGCTTGCAATCGCAGAAATTCAGGGTAAGGAAGCAGAGGCACAAATTTTATTCAGGAAAAAAATGAGACTGAGACAACTCCAAAAATCCAAGTATAAAGAATAAAATGTTTGGAAAGAAAAGAGAATAGAAAGCACTGAAGTGCTCCATAATTTAAAGGAATGATGTTGTTAGATATGACGGTGATGAATGACACAAAAATGTCAATCAATATATGTTTTAATACTAAACATATATTTACAAAGTGCACAAAGCAAGCACAACAATGCAACAACAGCAGGAAATCCGTAGCAAAATGCCTACTTATTTAAATTACTGTGTTTTATAATACAGTTCAACAACCAAAATTCCCTCGGAATTTGTGCTCAAAACAGGAATTAATATATAGCAGTTTTTAGGTTTATCCAAGGACATGGAAGCACGACTGAATTGTGGGAACTTCATTATCTACAGTGTCACTTGAGCCACAAGTAACAGCAGATGTACATGTTTTTTGCTCGGGACACACAAGAGTTTCAGTACACTGTTTCAAAATTTCTGATGCCCAAAATGCATGAGAACTTGTATAGACACTGTCTTTGGATTTTTTTTCTTCCTAGCTTGGAGATTTCCAAATGGCCGAGGAAGTCTTTTAGATATAAAATAAACTCTGTTTTCTGTCTTTTTGCCAACACTATCACAGGAGAGGAAATGATATGGCACTCAAAGACAATTCTTATTTTTAGCTACCCAGCAGGTTGAGTTTAGTCTCCAGATGCTGTGCTGTCTCTATTAGCAGCTCCTCTCTGTTGTCTATTGCCGCTTCTGCCTCCCGACGAAAATTGGCCCATTTCTGAAATTCATCTTCGTTCAAGACCTACATAACACAATATAAACAGCTCTTATATGAAATTTTAATAAAAGAAGAATGCCAGCTTTCTGGATCACAGAGACTTAAGTCCTATCCAAACAGGTAAAGTATGTTTCTTCTTTAAAATAACACAAAATTTTCAAAGAAAACTGCAAGAACAAGTAGTTTGTACAAATGACCTACAGCTCAGACTCAAAAATATGACCTAGAGAAACTCTTGCTCACACAATTTTTGCTTAGCTGACAGGATACAGTTTCTCTTGGTTGATCTACGTTTCTCCAGAGTTTCAATTTGACCTACTTGTTGCACATTAAAAACTTCTGTGTGCAGATATGACTCTAAGATACGCTAACTCTGGCCGAGATCAAGATTTTTGAAAGCTGAATGTCAAAAAAAAAGCAAAAGAGGTTGGCTGCTCTGCAGACTCTTTGTTTCTTGCTTGAAAGCACTGTAGAGTGAGTCATCTAGAGATACCCTAAGAAAAAAAGAAATAAATGCCTTGAGACTGTCTAAAAAATGTCTCATTTGATCACGTTGAGGAAACAGAGGAGAAAAATACTCCAGACTAGGCAAATAGAGGGACAGAAAGTTGGGCTCTATCTGGCTGATTGTCTGAAGCAGAATTAAAACCATTTTATTTTTCTAGTTATTCTATGGACACGTAGAGCTCTTGGTGCTCTCCCACCTTCTTAGCTATGCATAGTGTTCGCAGTCCATCACGGGCATAGTAGTCCAGATGCTTCTGTGTTTTTTCTTTTATTCTTTTCAATCTCTTCTCTGCAGTAATGTCACCTGCGAAATACAAGGAAAAGATTCCATATTGTAAGCACCGATCATTTTCGATCTTATGGCCTAGGATTAAAAAAGAGTAGGCATTAGAGAAAGGTGGATTCCAGTAAAATATCAAGTTCTTTAAAAGCTCAAAAGTGTCGGCTGTGCAGAAGCTGAAATCTTGCTAAAGATCCGTACTTCTTTTAAGATATCATTACTTGTGGTTTTGTTGGTTAATATTATAGCACCGTTGCTGAAACTTGAAAAAAAAATGCTCAGACCCTTATGACAGTATTATTTCATAGAACACAATCAACGACTTAGTGCTGTTAGTGAATTTTAATTAGCCCATTCCATAGTCTAAGCACTTCTGAGGCAAAATAAATACCTCAGTTCTGATGTGCAAGGATTATACTAGAGAAAACTTATTCTTTTTTTGTATTTTAAATACCTAGATACACTCTTTCATGCAGAAAATAGTACAGCAAACTTCTTTTTTAGGAGACACAACAGAAAGATCTCCATGTAATTACCTTTGGCGGAGTCATCCAGGAGGTCCATTATAACAGAGTCAGCGCCTTTTGTATAGACAACAATCTCCTTGGTTAGAGGGTGTCTCACCACTACAGACATCCTTTTCCTGACTGAGTCAAAACCCAAAGTGTAGAGGATATCAAAGGTCAGGATTGTGCCCTGTGGCAGCTGCACGGTGACCTGTTCGGGTGTCCGGGACACAAGAGTGAAGCTGTAGGCCTGGGCAGCATAGACAAGAGCTGCCTCATCTGGGCTGTCAGCCTCGTAACAAAAGTCTGTTGGCAGAGAACACTTAGTCACAGACCTAAAAACCTCATCCAAGGAAACGCTACCAATATCTTTGCTGCCCTGGTCCTGGAGCTCCTGGCCTTTACTGCTGGCATAGCAGTCATTTTCATTATCACATCTCTCCTGCGCAGCAAGAGACTCCTCGGTGTTTTTTGCACTGAAGCTGGGACGGAGGTCTGAACTAGACTGAGACGATGAAAAAGATTGACTAAGGCTTGTTAATTTTAGCCTTTGAAATATCTGATGAATTTTCTCCATTGTGATTCCTGAAGGTTTTATCTGTGGTGGGTTTGTGACCTATAAATATGAGAAAAACGAAGGTTAAAAATAAATGTGTGGACTACAATGCTTCTCAAAGCCTTTCTCTAATTTTCTGCATCTAAATGACTATAATAATAACTACAACTTCCCCTTTTCCCCTCTCCTGCCATTTAACTGTGGTGCAAGGATTCAATAGAGAAGTCGTACGAGAATTGGCACTCAAATTTATTGTTGATTTTTATCGCTACCTCTGAAACAAAAAAGTATTCAAGCCCTTGTATTTCTGTCAATTGCCTGGCAGATCAGAGAAAACTCAGTGTGTTCGACAGACTTCTTACAGCATGTACAATACAAAAGCTAAGAGAAAAATTGCCGATCCTGTCGTAGCCATGGCTATTCATCAATCATAAAAGACAAGCTAGGAAGTGATACATAGGCAAGGAAGAAGACACTTCAGAAAAGGTAAAAGAACTAGAAGAGAACTCCCAAACAAGCGACTTTTCACCATTTCAGTTTTCACTGGACACTGCTTTATGTTATTTAATGGAAGCATGATCCATTTTCCTCATATATTTAAAGTTAGATTACCCTTTGTCTCGGCTCAGTAACTGTGGAGACCAGGACTGTATTGCAAATGGCAATGGCAAGAAAAAAGTCAGTAAAGGATGTGGCAATCTTCTTATCTATAAAAGGAGAAAGACTTTCAGTCTCGAGGGCAGCTTCTCTCACTCTCCTCAGCAGCCTGCTATCGGGAGTCACGTCCTTTTCCTGGAAGAGAAATTAGTGAGGATTATTTTAATTTTCCTCATCCTCAAGGCACAAATGGCAACTTCACAGACATCTAGAAAATGCCTTTTGTACTTAATATCTAGGGAAAAAAGTTACCTTTCAAAAGGATGCATAACTCGATAGAAGGAAATGCATCTTCAAAAGGAAGATGATCTCAGAATTTTATTTCTTTTGAGATCTACTAAAAATCCTTGGAATCCCTATTGTATTCCTTAAGTTTGTAACTGCTCACTCCTGAATTAAAGGGCATTAAAGATGAACTGGGGTCTCCCACTTCAGTGTGGAAGCTAATAGTTATTTCAACAGAGAACATTTTGTGCTTATGGTTTAGTTATAGCAGTATCACTTTTTGTTTCCAGAGTAATATCAGTTGCTGATTTTAAGTAATCATTTCACAATAATGCACTGCATCATTTCTATGGGTAGTGGGACTGTGCCAATGCTATGCTTTGTACGTAGAAAAATCACAAATATCTTTACAGGACAATTCCAATGAAGACCACATATGTGCGGATACAACTATCCAAACTGTTACTTTGGGAATTCTATTAAATCTGAAACATGAAAGATTAGAATCTCACGAACAACTTGCACAAATTTTAATTCAATTTCTTCATGCATTGCCACAATTAAAATGAACACCAAAAACACCAAGTTATTACATGTGGATCTCAGCCTGTCATCACATCATCCCACTCAATTTCTTTTTCACCTATATCCTCAATGTCTGCTGCAAGTTCTTGTCAAAAGGACAATGCACTACTGGGCATTTCCCTTCAGCAGCAACTTTCTGAAATCAAAAATTTCCTCTGGAAAAATCGAAAATTATCAGGCTAATTGAGGCCTGACAGGTCTAAAAAAAAAAATCACTATATAATAATTTTTCTCATTTTCTTTTCACATTAATTGAAAACAACACTGACCGGAATTTTCAGCCTGAAAATATATTAAAAACCCTAACCAAGCAAAGAAGAAAACAGAAAAAACAGCACTGATGATCATCACTTAAATTTGCCACCTTTTCAATGTTAACAATTTTGTTAGTGAAAAGGTTGATATAAAATGTCTAGTGCCATTCAGTTTTAAGGCTTCCCATTAACTTGATAGCATTTTTTCTTCTTGATGGCATGAAAACCTGATGACCATAGGACAATGGAAATCTTCATTAAATGCTTCTAATAACAAGGCACTACTTATTTGAACTATTAAATCGAGAAGGACATGTACTGTCACTCTCTTAAATCCTAAGAACACCTAAATGTAGAGAGAGTATATGTTAATTTTGTATCATGTTCCATTGTTGAAAGACGGATTTTTCTTACGAACCTCTGACTGCTGACATACACACAGTCTTGCAACACACTCTGTATACCAGGAGTACTTAGGGTGCTGCAGATTTGTAGCTGAGTAAAAATGGATAAGCCGAGGTGATGAAATTTCCAAAGGGCAGGAACCAGAGAGACACCGAAGAATTTATTATCCCCATTTTATTAATAGGGAACTGGCTCAGCTGGCAAAGAAGGCCACTATGTCATTTAAAGGATAGCATACAGGGCAGGCTCAGAGCAATAATAAAATATCTCAATGTTTTCCACATCTTCACAATTGTCTTATGGTTTTAACAAATTTAGCCAGATAGAGTGACACCTGTGAGCAGCTAAGGCTGGTTTTTTCCATGAGAGCAGCTGAATCTTTTTCTACAAAAGAGGTATTTGATACTAGTTCCTCACATATTGCTTTACAGTGAATTAAAAAAATGTGCAATGCCTGGCACTAAAAAATGTAAATGAAAAATACACTGGCAAAAATTTTCTTTATCACATTTCAACAGTCATTACCTACAAGATGTTCTCTGAAGTCGTGACTCACAGAATCCACGGAGATATTCTCAGCAACTCATGAGGTTTGGGCTGGCAAATTCTAAGATAACAACTGATAGAAATCCCATATTCCAAGAAAAGTAGGAATTTTGAGTAGTATCTAGTACATGACATTGGACCTGAATGAGGTAAGTAGAATCTTACAACAGCAGCAAATAAATTTTTGACAATGCTGCACTTGTTAGACTTTTTTTAAAAATAAAGATTTGCACGTATTTTCCAGGCCTTTAATTTTAATTGGAATTCTAATTTTGTAAGTGTAGGACCTTCTCTTAGTGTTCAAAAAAGGGTTGTCTGAAATGTCTGTTTAAAAACTTTCAAGAAGAGCAGAACGGTCTGACTTTATTTAGGCTGTTTGTGATTTTTGGGAAATTTTAGACCTAAATTGGAACAGCTTCTGATCCCCCTCACTGCAGCCTGCATGCTCCAATCGAGGACTCCAACTGTCCATCTTCCACTTCCCTCTCTTAGCTCCGAAAAGGCTTGAATTTCTCCATCACATAATGCAATAGAAGGCATAACTTTGAAGGTGTTAACTCAGGCTGTTGGTACTCACAATGGTGCTGCTGAAAGCCACTTGAGACTGGTTGCTGTCGCGTCGAACGACTGACCTGTTCCTTGCGTGCCCCTGAAAACACGCCCGGGCACTCTGGCACCTTCTCAAACGTCTCATGCTATTGTGCTTATAAGTGGCTGGTCTCTCAAGATTCATGGGAGGAAGAGTGAAATGCTGAAGTCTTGCGAATTTTTCATCGTCTAAATCCAACTCTTTGTGTGTATTCAGGCGCCTGGCTGTAAAAGAAAAATGCAACCTTACCTCTTTTCCATTGTTTGGGAGGAATTCTTTGATGAGTTAAAAAACCTGAAACAAACTAAACTAAAGCCAAAATGTTTTGAAGGCCAGCACAAGAAAAATTTCACCGTCCACTGCAGGTTCTGGCAACTGCTACTGTTTTTGCTGCAAGAAATTGAAAATGTGTTTTCAAAGTGTTCAGTCACTTTTATGGGCTTCTGTTAATATTTTTTCTCTTCAGCTGTTTTTTGCAGTTGGAACAGGAGAGCAAAATATGTTAATTCACAAATGTGCTAATATTTTCATTCACAGAACGCAAACTTTTTTTTGCAGCTACTTGACTTCTTAACAGGATCCTTTCCACTACATAGAGCATGAAAGTAATGACGAAGAAGGGGTCTGAGTCAATCCCCTGAATTCAGAACACCGATTGCTAAGATCCTTCAGATCCGGCCTGCAACCAGGATGCACTTCAAGAAAAGGGTGCCTGTATTTTTCATATCACATTGAAGTGTTTGGCAATTACTTTTGGACCCAGTGAGTTTAAATACTAACTAATATCAGTTTGTTATCTTATAAAAAGTTGTCTGGTTTTCATTCAGAAATTAAATACAAAATGTTCTCTTTATGTGCTTGAATGGGTAGTGAATGCAGGGCAAATCCTGGAGGTGCCTATAGAGGTATGTGGAAAACCTTTCCCAAATGACTTCTGAATCATTTAAAACGCCTTCACTTTCGTGAATCTCTAACAGCAGTCCCTCAAAAAATAACGAATAATCCACAATGCTCTACATTCAATCAGAGGGCTCAGTAGGTTGTTTAAATTAATAACATTTAATTGCTCAGACAAATAAAACAAGGATAAAAAAAGTGTTTCTCACCATTTTCCTGATGGGAAAACTCAATTCCATCAACAGTACAGCGTCGGAATACCATTTTGTTTTCTGTTAGTGTCCCAGTTTTGTCTGAGAAAATATACTGGATTTGTCCGAGGTCTTCAGTAATAGTGAGGGCACGGCACTGAATGGGCAAATCTGCTTCTTCTTCATACAGGTCAATGTCATTGTGAATTAAGAAGACTTGGCCCAATTTGACCAACTCAATTGACACATAAAGAGAAATGGGTATTAAAATCTGAAAGAGAGTTTAAATTCTCCGTGAGCCGTGGGACAAATTTTGCTGATTTCTACCAGCAATGTCCTGGCACAGGTATATTTGTGATTTCCAAACCGTTCTTCCTAGAGGCATATTACAGGACTGATGAATACTGGTTCACGGGAGAAAAAAAATCCTGCACACAATAGCTATGGAGAAACAGGGATAATAAGTGGCAAACTTAAGACAAAATTCCTAGAGTACAAATTCAAAGGTGGGTCTTTCAGAGGATGCCCTTACAAAGCACATTTCCAGGATATAGGATCATGCTTTTTCTTACCCTTCTGAAACTCTGAAAGGATGAATTAGCACAGACTAACTCTTAGTGTAGAAAAGTTTCACAAAACATTACTCTGCACCAAACATTTCCCACCCATGAGCTTCCTTGCCCTGAAAAAATAATGAATTCTTAATGTACACAAATATTCTTTTCGAGTAGTGAAAAAAATCCCCGAAGGAATCCCTGAGCAGCTCTGAAAGTTATATTCAGATTTTGGTCATAATAAAGAAATTCTGTCCACCTAAATTTCAGCAGTGAAACCAAGAAATCTGAATAGTAAATGGAATTTTTTTCCTCAGCCAATAAAACATTCTTTCCCAATTAAGCTTACCCACACTCAGCTCTACAAATACCCTACTTCTAATTTAGCTTCTTTCCTCGACTAAATGAACCATACTTAGTTATTATTCCTCACTGACAAACTGGCTATTTTTTTTCCACTGTTTTTCTGAGATGTTAAGTGGTATTCTTAGTTTGGAATTCTGGATATAGGCAGAAAAAAAGCGCTGACTTTTGGATGTAAATATCCTCTTTATTGCATCTGCTAGGTATTCTGAGTTAAAAGTATTATACATATGTTTCCTATATATATTTTTGTGGGGTTTCAAAAGCAAAAAAAAATCTGCAGTCAGAAAGAAAAAAAAAGGAAAAAAGAAATATTATTTCACGCTTGGATTATTTGAAACCCTCCTAGCAATATTTTCAACTACAATTAAGAAGGCACTGCACAGCTATTGGTTGATATTAATTATTCATTAGTGATTATACTAAATTTTGAGTAGCTTCTTCCTTCTGGTAACAGAGAGGTTTTTGACTTTTACCTGCAACAGGACTATCATTGTCAGGAACATGTAGAAACCAGCAAGAACTGGAGACACAAAATTGCCATTCCCATCTGGGACATCATAAGGCGGGTGCTCCCGAAATTTTCCCGTCCAAATGCCATGCCCTTTAGGAATGAGATACGAGATTGAAATCGGCTGAGCAGTGAAGCGAGCGACAAATCTTCTGAAATGTGCAGATACGGACTGCTCTGGTAATAAAACAGAGAGCATTTCCAAAACTGCTCCCCAAGAAATGCTGCAAATATTTTGGAGAATGGAAAGCACCTGCAGAGCTCTGTAGAACATGTACATACAAGTGAGAATTAAATATTCAGGGATATTTTCTTTCACTTCTGATTCAGCAGGTGTTTTCCATGGCTCTTAGCTCTGCACAGATCATTTGTCATTCTACCTTTCCCTGCTGGAAGACTCCATATCTATCACCTACCCATAAAAAACCTCAGTGCTTAAGACTCTCTTTCGTCTCAGAGAAATAAACCTTAGAACCTTTTTATATAGAGAAACTAAAATATTTCTTATTCTCCCTGACGATTCTTGATTTGTCTTTCTTTGTTAAGAGAAGACAGACCCCCCCCCTAAATTCAGTCTGAGCAATTCATCTTTACATTCCTTCAATTAAATTTTATCCCCAACTGCTTCTTCCTCCATATTTTAAACATCAGTAGATACCATTGCACTGCTACAGCAAAGCCTGTGTTCCAGGACTTAACAATATCCCATCACAATTTTTTTACCACTCTCCATACTCTCATTGAAATAAATTTTTGTCAAGGAGGTTACTAAAATTACAGCATCAGAAACTTCCCACAGAGGTAAGGCAAACTTGGCTTCCCTTGTTGCATCATTAGTCCAGATGCCAAAAACCTCTATCAGGCCACAACGCATATCCAGCTCCACTAAAACTTCCATTATCAGTTGTTTTGCAGCAACTGTCTACTAAAATGCTGCCAAAAAGATTCAAAATATTTTAGCAATGCGAGAACTGCTTCAGACCACAGTCACATCTGAATAAGGACAACTCTGCTCTACAAGCCACTTCTTAAGCGAATTTATCATTGTTTTCAAGAATAATCCTGATAACTGATCCAGCAGTGATATTTCTTCCTCGAACCCTACATTCAGACAAGGCTGCAAAGCAAGAACTCATGGTTAAGCCTCTGGACATTTTGGATGGATGAAAGCTAATGGACTTTTTCCTCTTCTACATGTTTCGCTTAGACTATGATTTTTTTTAACCAGTGCAGATAAATTATTTTTTAAATGCTGATTTTTTCATCTGAGACTTCTTNTTCCTCTTCTACATGTTTCGCTTAGACTATGATTTTTTTTAACCAGTGCAGATAAATTATTTTTTAAATGCTGATTTTTTCATCTGAGACTTCTTTAAACATAAAATTGAAGGATTTTATTACTCAAGGGCCCCTAAATATCATTCAAAGACAAGTCTCTAAAACCACATGACAGCAGCCAGGGAATGAGGAAAATAAAATCTCTCCCTCACACAGAGCTCAGTTGTCAAACTGAAATCCCATTTTGGTGCCAAAAAGGCCCACTGCAACATGTAGAAGTAAAATTAAAGTGATTTCGTCAATTCAATTGTTCATCTGTTTTGGATGGCCCTTACTTCTTATGGTATTAAAATGATGACTGACTGGTGTGCCACATCACATCCCTCTAGGATAGGCACAGGAAAACTTGATTTGACTGTCACTAAATCAGAGCGGTAGAACTAAGCAAGTTATCACAGAAACAAAATAAATTAAAAGAATAAGGGGCTCATGGGAGCCCCTGTTATCTCTTTAAAGCATTGCCCCATTCCAAAGTCAGTGGATTTAAAATTAATTCCTTTGCTCATAATTATGAAATTCTATTAATTCTGGCCTGCCTGGGACAGATTGTAATCAGAGCTAGAAGGCAAGCGGGTTCTTACAGAGAGTGAAGATGATCTTTTTGTGATTTGCAAAACAGTAAACTCTAGTCCGTTAACACCAGTTACTAAATTTACATGTGCTCACCTGAAAAGACCCCAGAAAAAATGCAGGCTATTCCAACATAAGCAATTATTCCATCTCACAGCCTGATATAAAGGGGCTGTGAAAAGCAAGGAAGCCGTGGAGGATGTAATCAGAATTAATTAATTATTAGCAGCTCATTGGTTCTAAATTGTGTGTCTCTTTCTGTGTCCCAAATGTATTAGAGGAAGACGCTACTGAAATGAAAGTGAAGCAAAATCATTTTACTTTTTCTCTTATGCACAAGGAACAAACACCTCCTCAGGAAGTGCTCAGGAAGGAAGCAAGATCTCACCTGGCAAATATAGATTCCTACAATGTAGTCACAGAACAGCTTTCTCTTACTTTACATGTATTACACCATGGTGGGGCTGAATCTTATCGGAAACATTTATAGACATGGCTGTGTTCTCTTCATTTGAATTGCTCAAATCTGCCATTTTAACTCATCCACTGGAAAGACCAAGGAACCTAAAGATCCCAAGAGCATTCTGCTCTAGATTTCACTCATGTCTGCAAGATCAGTTTTAATCACCATAGAGGAAAAAGATTTTTGTCGGTGCTTCATACCTACAGCTCCAACAAGGCACATCACAAACAGGAGCCCCACACATAAGAAAATATCCATATTCATCCGTCGCTCTATTCTGCTGCGCTTATAACGAGGACCGCTGTTATTTAGCATGGCCTTTGTTTCATGACCTTCAAAACACAAATGAATATCATCATGTTTATGTAATATTTTGCATTTTGTTTTTTTTTTTTAAAAGTATTCTCTCTCAAAATGAGAGCGGGATGAATAAAATGTTGAACTTTTCTTGTTCATCTTCCTATTTGACTGAATACATCCCAGTCTAAATCTTGAGGTTTACCAAAGACCTCCATTAAATCACAGGTTTCAGCTGTCACATACATATTTCTGTCCCAATGACAGCAGATTTAGTAAGATCATAAGGTTTATATAAATATTCAAAAGCCAAATATGCATGAGAAGAAAAGGAAAATGAACAATAGTGTCATATTTTCGTGTTTGACAAACAAATTTTTTAGGTTCTATACAGATTCCTGAAACCTACTTTTGAATATATTTCAGCAGTGATTTAAAAGCCACAAGATAAATTTTGTATATTAAATAAAATACAACAAGAAAAACACTAATATTAAACTTTTCACTGTCTCGTTTAAAGTGCTGACAAAATAGTAGGATGAAAAATAAAAGAACCCCCAATCCTTAAACTTAGTAATTAGACGAACTGCTATACTAAATAATGGAAAAAGAAGAGTGCTGTAAGAAGTCAAGAAGCAGAAATTTCTTTTTCAATTCTATTAATATTATCTAAACTGTTTCTCCACCAATGGGATATCTCGACACCATCTGTTGCTATATTAAATGGCATCTTTTGTTTTTATTTCTACAGCCTTTTTTCCTGAAAATATAGACCCTGCAGACTTGTACTCAGTTTTCATTTTTATGTTCATGACGTGTATGACAAAGATTGTTTTCCAAGCTGCCTTTTAGCTTTATCTAGGGAAGTGATTTAATCCAAAAGCTGGAAGTTAGGTGCAGTGCAATCACACCTGCTTGATTCATTCCAGGTTTACATCAAAGCTTATTAATTAAGAAGAGAGCTAGATAGAAAATTACTCTCCAGCCTGATATTCAGGACATTCACTCAAGAGCTGGGGCTCCTTGCTTACTATTTCCAATGCATATGTAATTATTTACAAAACCTGGAGCTCTGTCTGTTCATACTACCAATGGCCCTGCCTTTCCAAGTCAACACGCAAGTACAAACCCACTTGTTCCTCTTAGGCAGGTAATCAGTGTTACAGCTTGTGAAGCAGGAGATGTGTGTTCGCTCCCATACAGGCAGAACTGAGAACAAACCCTAAGCCTTCCCTTTGGTGAACAAATTCTCTAAACACTGAGCTACACTGAAGGGGAGGGCACTGCTTCTTGCATTTCTGTTCCTCTAGCAGCTGTGTGAATCTTGTTCCTCACTTTTCTTTTGTGTCAGGCATAATGGAATGCTTTTTTTTGAAAACAAAACAAGCCAAAGCCCTCTAATCCCTCCCAAAAAACCCTCAAGGAAGTGTTGACGAATTTATTTCAGGAAGAAATAGTGAAAAGCTTCTTTCCAAATATCAGTTCTAACATTCCTTTCCACTGGTCAGGTGACCATCAGGAAAAGGATAATTCTGTAACACAGTTATCCCCTTGTAAAGAACAGAAAGTCGGAAATACGTGGAATAAACTGCTTTGTTCTCTAATCTTCACACTTTTCTATGCTGTGAAACACAGCACCTCACCTACCACCCCAGTGGTAACTTGTCTATTTCTAGATGCTGATGGGCTCATCTAAAACTTCTTTCTGGTACTTTAGTATATGGAAAGCATATAATTCTTACTGCTGTCCCAATCACAATGAGAAAACTACATTGGCTGTCACTCTGTAATGAGGTTTTTGTGCTTTATTGCTACTACTTTGTGTAGAACAATTTGGGTAGCCATGAAAAGTATAACAATCCTCGGGTCAGATGAGAACTGCACAGACCAAGCAATCACACTAAGTGATGGCTGTATTCCTCACAAAGCTTCCATTACAAAGAAAGTTTGAGGACTAATAGAGTTATAAAAATGGAAAGTATGCCATCTCATTATGTGACTGATCTTGATTGTTCAGAAAAGGTCACAGACCATGAATATAAAGCCAGAGTATAATCAGTGTCAAAGAACCCTAAAAATGAAGCTGATACTGACTGAAGCCAGTCTAACCTTAGGAAAAAAATAATAAACTTTTATGCTGACATTAACAATAAGAACTCAGTTGGAAATTGATTTGAAGACTTACTCATATTAAAACCACCACGTCCAGGAAATAACTTTAAAACGCCAACCTTTGCTAGTGGCAGCTTAAGCAACATAAACGGAGATCCACTTTAGGGTCTGTTCTGGTGGTCAAGGTAACATACTGGGAAATCTGAGCTAAGCAGAAGAAAATTAGGAATTGCAAAAGGAGAAGGGAAGATAAATTACTCCAATTATAACGGGAATGAGCACTACTGAGATTTTTATATAGTGGATACTTTGGAAAAAAGCTCGCTGAGTTTGGCTCTGGCTCTTCTCCTCTGCCTGGTGGGCACCACGCTTGCATGGAGTTTTCAGAGCGACGCACAATGAAAGACCTAAAACGGCAAAGCTACCTTGGAAGCCTATGGGAGCTACATACATTTAGAGTCCAGTTATATAGTAGTGAAATAAACAAGTCTGTTCTCCGGTAAATTGTTCCGGGCTGTGGAGATTAATCTCAGCTAAATGACTCTTGTAAAAATGTGACTTCTCTTTTTCTCTTAGGTGGGTCAACCCTGAACTCCTTGCTGCTGATTAGAATTGAAACAGTTAATATAACTCTACTGGAAAGATAATAATAGCCAATGGGATTAATTGCTGTGTTTGAATTGAATTATATTTAATCTACAAATAAGAGGGTAGCGGATACAGTCTCCCTGATGCGGAAGAGGGCACAGCTGGCAAAGCCAATGTTAAATCATGCTCAAAAACTAAAAGCAGTGGTAGCAATCCAAAGGTAAAAGATGCTGAGAAACAGATGAACTGACCCACTGCTGAACCTGGCACTGCTGCATTTGATCTGGGCACCGACACCATCTTTCTTTGCCCATGTGTCTCCTGCATGAAATTCATGGTAGCACAGATACACTATGTCTATGTCAGCAAAACCTGTCCTGCTGCTACCTTTTCTGTCACCTCCAGCTGCTGCCTCACTGCCTCCTGCGTACTGGCACAGATTGAATGGATGAATGAAATCCACAGATGACATTTTTTTCTAATTAGATCTTCAGCTGCTCCAGTTTCCACCCTGAGGAGCCAGTGAGACCTCCATTAGGGCAGCTGTGTGGATTTTATGACAGATGGCATTAGTAGTATAGCCAGAACTGAGGGTTAAAACCACCTTAGGAATTTTTTTACTTGTCGGGATATTTTACAAGATATTCGACATGCACAAGGATACTGTCACTTGCCAAAGGCCCAGTGCAGGACTTGCTGGCTTTGGAGATGGATAATACCTTTACTTAAAAAAAAGTTGCATACTTTTTCTGGGCACCACCAGTTTTTAAAATAAAATGTCCAATTATGTTGCAGTATTAGACTGTACTTATTTCTTTAAGGATATTTACAGGGAAATTCTCAGTTAACCTAAAAAAAGTACCTCTTACCTGCATATATAACAATTCCTACTGCAGCCTCAGTATTTCTGATGGTACATCCACGAAGCAAGAAGTTTTCAATGTTAAAACCTACTCGTTCATGGTTTGGCTTCTCCCTAGAAGAAATAAAATCATATAGAGCCATTAATTTTTCTGTTCTAATGGAGTGTTAAACAACATTTTTTTGTGCATGTCTTTTTCAAGTTGAAATCAAGTAACTTTGAAGGCCATATTTTTCTTTTATTTCCCTCAGTTTCAAGGGAAAAAGGTAGAGAGAAGTCTAAGTCTTTCTATTAAAGATCACGTGCACAGTGTGTGTCATGATGCCAATACAAAGCAAATTTGTCTTTCACTTGGAACTTTATCTGGCAGATTCAGTATCTTATAAAAGAAAACAAGAGTAAGTCTGCAAGTTCTTACAGACAAATTTTTTTTAGAAAGACAAGCAGAGGTTCAGAAGAATACATCTACACCCTGCAAGAGCCTCTGTCGCTCCATCAGCCACCAAAGGTCTTTGTGAATATCAGTTCAGTCAAGCAGTCTTCAGGCTGAGGATCTCTTCCTCGTTCTCATCCTGGATGGAAGACTTTTCATCCTGGCTAAAAATGCCCCATCACACATCAGATCCTTCTGCTTGCAGAACCAACTGATGAAAACCATAAGGTCAGTGCTCCATCAGGCAGGTAATTTGTTAATTGCCTCTGAAAATTAATGACACACACCTACCCCTACCCCAGCTTTTATTTTACACTGGTAGGTGCCTCCTGAGATCTTTACCAAAGCTGAGAGCTTCTATTTCTGATACTTTGTCTTGTTATGTAAATGTCAGGGTGGGAAAAGATTTTTTTTCCTAGAATAATCATCTCTCTACTTTTTATTTGATATTTTGCATTTCATTTACCAGTAAACAGTCACATCTCTCAAATGAAGGGCAAGGCTAGGTGTTATATCAGGGCTAAGCACAGTCCTATGTCTAAGTGCAGCTGCACATGATTATATGACAAACTAGACAAGAGAAAATGTGCAGGTGCCAACAACCTACAGACGGTGAAATTGTAAAACCATAATGCCAGAAAACTGTTTTTCTTGGAATCTAAATTCAGCCTTGGGGAACACATTTAATAGAAGTCTTCTTGCATCCCCTTGAACAGAATTTTCTATCAGGCATGTCAGATGGATGTCACTAAGTTATTTCTTAAAATTTTTAGCAGAGAGTAGTCCTGCCATTTAATAGCAAGGCAATAGAGCCTCAATAAGTTATTAAAGGTTCTTCGAGAAAAAGGTAGCCTGCTCCAAGTAATTTGTGTTTACAAAATAACTCAAATTTTAGCAGACCAAAATAGAAACTCCACTAAGTCTTAGCAAGTAAATTTCCCCAGAAAATTAGTTCTTCTGTCCCTGAAGTGGGGAGAGAAAGGCAGCTAATTCCGTATTCCATCAAGCAGGTGAGATCATAGGCATTCACCAAAGAGATTTCTGTTACAGACTTTCAACAGAAAGTTGAATATTTTGAAGTCTGTCCTGGGTCTTAAGGGTGTGTATTTGTGTGTGTTTTCTTGTGACATATCTCCTACATTTCTATAATCTCAGTTGTCTTTGCTGTATTACAGCAGGCTAATTGGAAGGATAGCTTCAATTAAGATTATACCCAGTGGTCCCTGAAGCCAAAAACCACAGCCAGCAATCAATACAAACTTGACCTCTTTTTCACTTGTAAGATGTTGTGACAAAAGAAAAATGACATTTCTATTAGAGGCACCATTCTTACAGGGCACAACCTCAAAACCAGATTGGACACGGTCAGTGCTGCTGGGAGAGAACTCTTTGGTTTACTCTGTCAGAGATCCAGCCATTTGCAGCTCCTCCAGTTACAACACTCTCACTGCTTCTTGCAAAGCCGTTAGCTCCTAGTTTTATCGATTGGTAAACTTAGCAAATCTGAGGCATGGATGAGGGTGCTGGCACACACATGCAGTTAAATTATGTGCATAATAATGGGGCAGTAGGCATTTTGGACAATTCTCTGCTGTGGTGTGGGAATCAGCTTGGACTGATGACTGCTCTGAAGAGGGCTTTGGGAAAGGCTGCTCTGTACTGGAGGGTAAGAGAATTTTAGGACCTGAGCCATGACATAGAAATTGGCCTTATCATTCATGAATGGGGTTAAATCTGCCGAATTTCCTGTTATGCCTGTTTCAGAATTATTTAACGAAGAAAGACAAAGAAGAAACCCACTCTTTTTTTTAAAAATAGTCTAATGCATTGGTTCAATAGTATTTTGCATGCATGTTTGCTTTTCCTACCTTTCTAATAAGAGGAAAATCTGGATTGTTTATTAGATCTTGGACACCTTTTCCCTGTGGCTGTAAATGTGAAGAAACTAGAGCCATGTGGCTGGATACCTTTGAACAAGTGGAAGGATGTATCTAAAACCTAGTTTAATCTAACCATCAGGTCAAATGTAAATGAGCTTATGTCTAAGTTTTGAAGAGAGCTGCAGCTTTGTGAAAATAATTTGTATAAAACAAGTGCAAATGCAATGTCAAGCCTTGGTTCTGCCTTGCCACAAAACAGAGTCCAAGTCTACGTTTTATCCTGACTTCTGAATCCGGGAATAGATAACAGTGACAAAACATCAATTTCCTCAAAATATGTTCTTTCCACCCAATTCCTCCGACAGTAATATCAAAGTACAGATCCAAAATGTATTTATGAATAACAAGTACTTACATGTAACCTTTGAATTTATTGAGATCATTGTTTGGCATTTCACAGATGATGGTGTTTTGGAAAAATTCGGGTTCAAACACAGTATCCTGCAAGAGAAAACACACCTAGAGTGATAAATCCAATGAGTACTGGACATTCTAAACACTAAGAGAAGCTTACTTTAGACCGCCAGGGCTGGAATATTTGCCCTAGAAGGAGAAACATAGTCATTTTAGCTCATTCAGCCTGAAGCAAAGCTTCAGATGGGCTGAAAATTTCCCCCTCTTGGAATAACAACTGGTTAAATTAAGTGAAGAAAATGCTGTGTATTGGACAAGACACCACAGATGCCAATTAATGAAAACATCTGTCTTCATTTGAAGTGACTATAACAAAGAGAACTAGATGAAATATTAGGAAGAAATTCTTCCCTGTGAGGGTGGTGAGGCCTTGGCACAGGTTGCCCACAGTCGTGGCTGTCCCATCTCTGGAAGTGTTCAAGGCCAGGTTGGGCAGGGCTCTGGGCAACCTGGGATAGTGAAAGGTGTCCCTGCCCATGGAAGGGGGTTAGAACAAGATGAATTTAAGGTTCCTTCCAGCCCAAACCATTCTGGGATTCTATGATTCTATGAAATATTCAGATTACTTATAAAAGAAAAATAGTAGTCAACCAAGAGCAAGCTCAAATGAAGATAATTTCAGGATTTAACAGGATTTTTGTTTATGCTAGAAGTCTTAGCTTACTGGCCACGATGGTATAATTGTAAAGAGACTACACATTTGAATAAATGTATCATAATCAAATAAAGTTAAAAGCAAGACTAAGCATAAAACCCCCACCACCCAACCCTAAAACGAACGAACGAATCCAGAAGGGGAAGGCAGAAGAATAAGCCCCACACTTCTGGGAGAGACAAAAAAAAGACAAAGCTTTTCTGGCTAAGGGCTCACTCATGCAGAGTTTGGAGTTGGACGCGATTTTACTTGAGTTCTCCAGTGTTCAGGGAAACGGCTTGGGTTTTGGACTGCATGAAGCAGTCCAGAAAGCAGACAGCATGAGAGGTACTTGACTGCCATAAGTGGTGATTTAGTCTTAACTGAAAAATACACAGAATTTGATTTTTGATTAAGAAAATGTAATAGAAATGGGATGTGAGAAATGTGAAAGATAATAATTATTGCTGTGCCACGGAATTTTTAAAAGTACTGAAGCTCACTTAATACAAAATCCTCTCTTAGGAAAGCTGGAAATAAAGTCTGCTGCTGGTCTTCCCTACGTTTTTCTGCAGCAAGCACTGTGCTTTAATTTTTACATTATTTTCTGTCTCTTGTTCTTTTTTTATGAACGAAACATATTTTTTTTTTTTAGTATATACATATATATAAGTACAAAAAAGTAGACAATATAATAAAAAAGTTTTGGAGGAAATAAATAAGCTTCCAGGAATATAAGGGCGTTTTTTATACCTTCTTACCCATGTGGCTGAGTATTTTTAGAATGTCTGTTAAGAGAGAATATTCACCTCTACTGAGTCTTGTTCAACTCAGTGTTATTATTTTACACTGAGGAAAATATTTTCAATTGGGTGTTGTATAGCCTCCACCAATCATTCTAGGAGGTGGCTGATCATGGGACCAATAGTACCATGCTACTCTTGCGAACCAAGTTATATAAACTGATTTATAATTAATTAAATATCCACTTTTTTCCTGTTGTCGGTTCTCGCCTCTCTCTGTACGAGCAGCCACAAGGAAGATACAAAAACGACCTGGAATATTCATTGCTAACAAAGAAAACTAATAGGCTTCTAGATAGACAGGGGTACAGAAGAATGATTCTTCTCTCAAATTTTTTCTCTTTCGACGACAAGAATTTTACTTTTGAAAATTCAAGTTAAATAATGTCATAAAAGGAAAAAAATAATAATCCTTTCTCTCAGTCTTTTACAGATAGTTGTATTCAATATTCCTAAGCATATCACAGAATCACAGAAGGGTTTGGGTTGGAAGAGACCTTAAAGATCATCTTGTTACAACCCCTTCCATGGGCAGGGACACCTTTCACTAGACCAGGTTGTTCCAAGCCCTGTTTAACCTGGCCTTGGACACTTCCAGGAGTGGAGCACCCAAAACTTCTTTGGGCAACCTATATCAGGGCTTCACCCCCCTCAAAGGGAAGAATGTCTTCCTAATATCGCATCTAAATCTACTCTCTGTCAGTTTGAAGGCATGTCCCCTTGTCCTGTCCCTCCATGCTCTTGTAAATAGTCCCTCTCCACCTTTCTTGCATCCTAAACTGAAGAACTAACCCCAGTGCATATGTATTTCCTCCCTGTTTAAAGAGTCACTTTATAGACAGAAGTACATCTGAGGAGGTTTTATGCAGTTCATAAACCACAGGACTAAGCAAAGCTCAAAGAACAAGGAAGAATTTGGCAAACTGAAACCTGCACGTGTGATACTTCATACACTGGAGTTTTTTTTCCAATGCACTGTTTACACGAGCACACCACAATAACGGGGTGATACAGGTGGCCGTATCAGCTCTGACTTTCCTGAACACTGGCTGTCACCATGACCAGAACTGCATTCCACTCTGTTAATGTAACAGGAGTTCTTAAGTATAGACACTCCCAGGCATACAGTTTATCTCAATAACAACTCAAAGTCTAAAGAAAATCACCATGAATAGGCAGTCTGGGGCATAATTTATCATGTGGGCATTTTCTGATGTAAAGGAAGACTTCCTCATATAACGAACAACTGTGGCAAAAGTTAGCATTTTGTGTAATGGTAAAGCACCCTGTTCTCCTCTAAAAGCAAAATTAGAAAACCTAACGTAAATTAGGACTACATGACAAAAATGCAGCATTTAAAAAAAGCTAAGTAGCCAGTTTACTATTTTTCTACTAAATCTCTACAATATTAAAAATTTACAGTGGTTCTCAGGAAGAAAACTTCTCCCTAATCGTCACTGGAAGGCACTGGAAAAGGCCTGTGCTATGTGCTATGGCATCCACAATATGAGAAAGCCCTTAACTCTCTGTGAAGTGATTTCCATTTGAACAATGAACAAATAACACTGGAGTACAGCACCTGATCCCAACTGGCCATGGAAATGGTGTGCTTTTATTTAATAAGTTTGGTTCTTTCCTGACAGCTGTGTCCCACACACCAGTAACACCAGCAGATCTTCCTAATGGCACTGTTACTAATTGCTAAATAAATTAATGCAATTCCTAGAATTACCTGTGAGATTTTATTTCCTGTCTGCTGGAGTGATTCCAAAGGAAGAAAAATTCTCCTCCTCACATGCTACCACTCCTTAAACTTGTTCTGGGTTATTTGAAAAACTGCCTTGCTGTGTTTTTAAAGATACTTGAAAATGTATCAACTCTCCCTAAGTCGTATTTTCTAGTTTGCTTCAGGTTTATCCAACATGAGCCACGCGAATATAGTGTAAAAAGTGTAAAAAGGAAATGATACTGTCTATGAAAAAAAATGGTGATTTTAATCATTCAAACTGTATCACAAACTGATGTCAAACATATAACTTTTTTAAAAAAAATTTAATTTACCTTGAGTTCCTATTTAAACTGCTCAATCTACTCCTACACATGATTCCATTCTTTAAATTTTTCCAACCCAGTGTGCCTTAGAGCAGCTCTCAGTTGAGCTACCACACCTCCACCTGCCTGTGAAGTGAGTGTGGTGCAACAGCCACAACGGAGACACAAAATCCATAAGAAAACCCATGGAGCTTGGCAGGGGACCACTAGCTTTCTTTCAATTCCTATGCAGAAAAAAATCCCTCTGTGTAGTGGCTTTGCTGTGGCACAGTGGCAACAGCTGGAGACAATATGCCCAAGGGCTGCATTTTCGCAGACTCACCTGGCTGCTGAAGCCCATCACAACCTGGCGCTGCTTGAGGTTGGTCTCGCCATCGAGGTTGGCAGTTTCTAGGTGGCAGATCCCGTTCTGATCAGAGGAGTAGAGCAGCAGGATATCTGCTGGGATGATCTCGTTACACTGCAGCTGCACAAAGTCCCCCACTTTGACATCTTTCCAGCACTTCTCCACATAAGCATGTTCCTCCCTGTTGCATTAAAAACATATCATGGGTGATAAGTGACATTAGGAAGGCAGGACTGATGGGTTGTGGGGCTTCAAAAAGAGAAAATAGGAGACGGGGGCACACTGACTTTTTTTTTAAAGGACACAGCACAGAAGCTAGAAATTAATGATTCAGACACTTCCATAGCACCACTTCATCATATGTCACATTCAAACCAAATCTTTACATGGAATAAAAAATTTACAGCAAAAGTTCTCTTTCATTCTAGCACTATTCCTATAATCTGCACAGCAAAATATAGAAAGCAGTTCAGACTAACAGAGATATTTTCGAGTATCTTACTGAAGAAATTTAGGTACTTCACCAAAACCTATTTTTTTTGACTATGCTACTGTTTCCCAGATACTTTCCAACATCAGTATATAGATCCTGAAAAAAGCAAACTGATACCTCAGCCACACTTGCCCCATGTCTTTCCAGTTTGTAACCCTCAGGAGGTAATTACAAATCTTGAGCTTAGTGCACAGAAACAACTTCAAAACGTAGAAGAGCTGACAAATGATTCCTTAGTATTAAGCAAAAAAAAAAAAAAAAAAAAAAAAAAAAAACAGAGCGCAAATTTAATGGAAAAGTTAAAGTGAGAAACAAAGAGCTTCTAAAAAAATACCAAAGACCCTCTGGGATTCAAAGAAAATAATTTACTATTTCATCAAAAAACTAAGTTCAGCAAATAGCAGGCTCTTTTTGCCTTTGCATTTTCAATAATTAATCCTTCAACTGCTCTTAACCATCTAAGCAGACCAAAAACTGCACAATAAGCTTTAATATTAGTCAATGGGAAAACTGCACTGGCAACAATGGCTTGGTTCCTCTAACTCCGTGAGAGGAAATTATTTTTTCAACATGAATAATTGAATCATCTTATGCCTCGCTCTGTGAGAGGGAAAATGCTCATGATACTTTACCAGACAGACAATAAAAGTCCTTTTGTAATGACTCAGTCTCATTTCTTGTTAAGTTTTTAAATATCCTCATCTATTGCCTGGAGAATATTGTCTTTCATTGAAATGTTTGTATCATGAGAAAGGGAGCAGTGATAGAACAGATAACGTGTTTTGCTACAGTTCAAAGCACATATCCAAGCACCTCTTCACCGCCAGGCCAAGGGCTGCTTCCTGCTAACTTACTTTCCTGGCTTTCTGCAAAGCAGAGCCAGCCATGATGCTGCCAGGCAAACCCTCTTGGCTTATGCCTTTATCTGCAAAACAGCATCAACTGTTACCTATACAGGTTATGCAAGAGGTTAAATTCTGCGCATTTCCCAGTGGCACTCACTTTTTATTCCAAAAAAGAAGCCCTCAACCTAATTATTTGAATCCCTTTACTGCTGCTTTTGAGGCACTTACTAAACAATGGGGTTGTAGCAATATTTTTTCATCTTACATTAATTTTTCTTTCCTGTATTTTTCATTCTTCTTATTTTGTCTGACTCTACTAACCCTCAGGTCCTTTTTCTTTTTCATTCATCTTATTTTTTCTGACTCTACTAACCTGTGTGTCCTTCTTCTTTTGCTCAACAACAGACATAAAAGACCACACTGAAGAACAGAGGTTTATTGTATGTTAATTGGACGTTCCTATGCATTTTTTAAAAAAACCTAGCTAAATTTCTATTTGAAAAGTATTTTAGCAAGTGTATGCTGAGTATTTAACCCTTTACAAAGCCAATACTAAGTTAATATAACAAATTAACTATTTAAGTACTAATCCTTTCCATGACAAAAACCTTCTAAATAGGACTTCTTAATTTTTTTTGTTTAAAACATGAAAGAAAGAGTACAAGATCAGTTTAGAGGAAGTAAATGTCTTGTCTTGCCATCCTAGTCATTCAGATTCCATTTATAGTTTGCATATAATGTTTACTGTTGCTTCTGCAGGGCAATCCACATCTCTGTACGTCAACTCTTGCGCAATTCAGAAGTTTACAGAATATATTTCTGATTTTTTCTTCTCATAAAATGCTATAGAAGGGCCTTGTCCAGCTGGCTGTGTTTCACATCAGCTGAAAGAAACTATATTAGCACAAATAGTCCACAAAAATCACGGACTTGTAATATTTTTTCAATAACTCCCTATGAAACCTACACTACATGTAAAGCTTCAGGGTTCTACCCAGACACTAATTACAGAGGAGACAGTGAGTTATAAAAGTCAAATGACCTCTTTCAGATCAGAGGAAAAGCCTTACTTAGCACAGGGACTACAGTTCAGGGATTGCTAGAATGCCAAACCTGCATTCAGGTGAACTGACTGTCCCTCTATCCCAACAAGTATTCAAAAAACACACATTTTATGCTCCTGAAGAAAAGTCTTCATCTGGACCTGTAAGATTAAAAATTTGCTGCAATACAAACCTTTTCTATAACATTGTAGGGAATTGCCAGTGGATGAAAGTAAGAAAAGTACTTCATGATGAAACTGGTGCACCCCATGGCAGTACTGGCCTAGTTGTCTAACAAGATTTTTCAGATGAAGCAGTTTCCTTTCAGCAATCCCTGCAGCTGGGAACACTGCCCATTTTCTGTTCAGTGTTTAAAGTTCATAGCACAAGCTCTGGTTGCTAAATAAACAGAGGAGTTTAATAAATCCAAGATGGTCTGACGAGAAACGTATGAAAAGGGCAAATGTATTGAACTAATAAAATAAACAGGGTGTGGTGATTGTCAATAGGTGGGAATCTGGATATCTGATTCTTACAGCATGTGGCATCAGGGCTGTGGCACACTAAAGACAAGAAGTAAGATAAAAGATCCTCAGTCCCTTCTCTCTTTTACCAGGCAATTTATCAAAAGCACATTCAAAAAGTGTTCCCTTGTTAATAGACATAATGAAGATGCCCATCAGAGTATGATAGTGCCAATAAAAAGAGGCCTTGAATAGTCAAAATGACGTCTGCCAGCACTGTTATTGAACTCATCAAATCTGACCAGAAGGCCTGAACTAAACAGATTTTATGAAGTCATTTCTGAGAAAAAAGGACCATAAAAAAATCCTGCTGCAGTTGGAGACCATGGGGGAACTTGAATAAATTATTGACTTTGTGTCCACAATTTAATTTCCCTTTCTTGGATTCAATAAAGATAAATTTCAAACAAAAACTGGATCAAAATGGATGGTGAATGGAAGGAAATAAAACTTACTGTTCTGCTATACAGAAAAGATTGAATAAAAGTAATTTTTCACTTGCACTCCACAGCATGTGTGTGTCCTAGATTGTCTTAGAGAAAGATCTTCAGACATTTTTGTGACCTAGAAGCATTTTATCAGACAATTATTCCAGTGAATCTTATTTCCTGGAATTACTGCAAGCTCCATCTTGGGATCCTTTGAAGTTTGAAATAAAAATATTGTTCGCTCTGCACTATCCCCCCACCATCCCCCCCCGCCAAACTGTCAACAGGACATGATACCTAGAAAAATATATGTGTTGTCAATAGAGAAACGGGCATGTTCATATTTCTTTGTATGTAAATTTGCTAGAATGCTATATTTGAAAATGACCTCCTTCAAGAACCATCTATTTTATAAAAAACGCCAGTATTCTTGGATCTCAGGTCTACACGGGCAACAGGTTGAATCACACAGCTGCTTACCCTTCACAGTCTATTTTTGCAAACAGAAATCTCGCACACTTTTATGTTACCAAAGATTATATCCACTTTTATATGCAAACCCCTCACAAAATATTTTCAAAGATCACTTTATGGCCATGACCTCACCATTAGGAGCTACTGCCACAAAACAAAAAAACCGACAACAAAGGAGCAGATTTAGGACTCGAGGCAGGCACTAGATCAGACAGGAACTGATTCTGAAACCTGTCCATAGGTCAGAGTACGCCACAATTGGCTTATAATGTTCTTGAGCTGCAGATAATATCTGAGCATGGGAAAGTGCCATAGTGTACGTGTGGGTTTGTCACTGGCTCTTGCCACGATCCCATCCCAGAGCGGGCGGGGTTTTTCATGTCAGCACATCAGCCCAGCAGCACAAATGATGTCATTTAGCAGTGGCCAGTCCTGCACCCAGCCCCAGCCTTTCCGCGGAGCACCAAGCTCTCAGTATTTGAACACTATGTTAAGACATCAAAAGCACTTTTTAAAAATAACAGGAACAAAATTTTTCTAAAGTCTAATAAAGTACATACACTTATATCATACTGGCATTCCAAATTCCTCAATGCTAATAACAGATCCTATCTTTTTATGGGCTTAAACTGCCTATAGCATCATAACAAGTAACTTATTTTCTCAATGATACAAGCTTATGCTCAACTTCTGTTACCAATTGAAGTTTACATAAACTTTAAGTAAGTACCAGAACTTTATAAATGTATTTTTTGTTCATATAAATGGTTTTGGATTTCTTTTAACTCACCTTTGAAGAAATAAAATAAAATAGATGTAAACAATGTGTTGCTTAGACTTTACTAGGTTCATTTTGTAAATTGTACATGATTGCATTTAGGAAAATATATTTTTTTTTACTGCCTTGAACAAAATACTGTTGTTACACTTCTTCTTGGCACCAGCTGGAATGAACAGATAATTCCAAGGTCACTCACTTAATGTGTCCTAATCATTAGCATTAGTTTCAAGGGACTCTCATTAACTTGTGAGGTTTCTGGAAAGCACAGCCTACATCAGCTTTTTTGGTAGTCATATCTTTATATGACCATGTAGCTCTTGAGGTCACATGGGAGAAAACTGCCACTCTCCAGGTTTTAATGGTATTTAAAAAGTTCAGACAGTTAGGATGAATCTTAAGGCCATGAGGCCATGATTCTGCAGTTCTCTGAGCCAAACTCACAGATTCTCATTTATTTGGTCTTAAACGTTTAGTCATTAGCTCCTGCTGCTATCTGCTAAGCCATTGCACCTTTTCTGTGAAGCAGCTTTATATGCCTTGGCAGGTAATAGATCTTGAAGAAAGCTCTGATAAAGCAATACACAAACCAGTGGTAGCTTTAGTAACGTATTTTATGGATTTTCTTCCACAGAGACCAAGGCTCCTCACTGTAGCAATACACCCTGCCTGACAACACTTGCTAGCTCACTGCTCTTCCACTTTCAAGTGGTGCTGCCTGGACCAGCTGAGAGTCAGTTTGCCTTTAGTCAGTTCAGCATGTCCCATAGTTCTTCACAACGCAATCATCATACCCCACACAAGGTGTTTTAATTTATTCACGATTTTGGTACCACTGGTTTCAAGCAGTGTCATGGTGACATAACACACCTGAGTGTCCTGTTGCATAAGGACATTTTCTGAGCTCCCTGGGAGGTTGAAGAATGCCTCAAGCAGAAGGCACTGTTTGTCCTTCAGTCAAACTCACTGCTAATTCAGGTATCCACAGCTAAACTAGGTACAAAATTTCCATAGTACATGAAGTACAGACAAAAGTTATAGGGATGACAAAGCAGAGGATGCCATCGCCATAGAACAACACACATGCTTGACATTAGGCAGGGGGGTAGTAGCTTGCAACTAATCCGAGTTCATGCTTTGTGGCTGTCATAGGAATGCATCTATTCAGGAGGTGTTCCAACTGAGCCTCTAACTAATGAGATGCCTGCATTGTTCAGGGAAGGTGCCACTGAGGTGTAGAACCTTGATATTGCTATGCCCAAGAAAATTGATTGCAATTTTGCCTGTGTTGAGGTTTTGAGTGAGACACAGGCTTTAGACTTTCTTTTTTTGGGTGTATAAAATGAACCCACTAAAGCCTCCAGTAGGCTCCTAGTCTTTAAAGTTATGCTTTGTCAGAAAACAAAAAAAATAAAGCAGAAAGAAAAGGCTCTTTAACAAGTGAAAAGTCAGTGCTGCTGACCAACACTTTAATTTAAAGTGTTGGCAAGAAATCTTTCTGCTCACTGTCCCCTTGGCAGGATGGGATTTTCCTCTCATCATGCTTTCTACTTGACAAACTTTCAGGTTCACCTTGGGTTGAATGACTTCCATATAATATTTCTGAGTCCAGAGAAAAACAGTTTTTCTTTAAACTCTGAGATTTGTCAGTAGGTCAATTCCTGTTTTCAAACATGTTTCCTACCATTTTCTCTGCTTTCTTCCAGATGCCCTACACCTCTGTTGGTCACTGCATCCCTGGCCAGTCCCAGGCACTATCCCAGACATGAGGAGCATCCACGGGAGGTGCACTCTCCTCCTTTCAGAAATCCAGCAGAACAGAGCATATGAAGGAGGTTCAAACAGAAGGGCAGCCTTTGCCTTTGCTGTCCAGCTTCCTTAAGGAAAACATACAGTACCCTGTATAAAAGGTCAGTTGTAGGCAAGCAAATCTCCATTGCTGTCAGAGAGAAAATTGCAGCAGAGAATTACGATACTTCAATCGACTGAAATACTTTAATTCTCTTTCAAACCAGAGGGTCCAGCTTAAGCCACTTTCAGCTTTTCAGCTGTTGGCAGTTCTGATTTCGAGCAACACAGTTATGAGTTCTTTGTTTTTTCCTTCTTTCTATACCTCTGCTCTAGGGCTAACCCAGAGGTAGTGCTGATGCAAAAATCTTCAGACGTTCTAAAATCTTACACTAAGCAGATAAAGAGTTAGAGTGAAGGCCAGCCTAATTTTTTTGTACCACAGACATCAGTGGACTTAGAGAGGAGAAGGAGATTGATGCTAGTAGGAACTACTTGAAAACCACAGGGCCTGAAAGCATTACAGAGGAAATTTCTATGCAAAGAGTAATCAGGCTACCTCATTTAGGATGCCTGTTAGCTTACCTACTTCTCCAAATGCTCCACAGGATGATTCAAGGCATATAAACAAGGCTTCTCTGAGTCACTGTCTCAGATATCTGAATTTAGATCCTTAAAATTATGCAATATGAATAGCTTAAATAATGTTAATGTTTTCATGGCTGCTGTGCCATACTGAACTGTGCACAGCCCTTGCATTTGTATCTTAGTGTCTACCAAAATACTGAGGGGAAAAATAGGTTAAATCTTCCAAAATTGTGAAATCGATGCAAAAACCTGTCTGGATGCTATGGAGTACTTACAGAACTTGATATAACCCTCGGGGTATAGCACAGCCAAGCTACATAATAATTACATATGTTCCTTGAACATTATAGAACTTCAAGAAAACGAAATAATAGCTTTTAGCAACTATTTAATTGACATTCACTTTCAGGTTTGTCTATCACATTCAATGCTGGCCCCTGTTAGTAAGTTAATGACAAACTGAAGAGAGTTTAGAGAAAATAACCATGGTAGGTTTGGAAGGACTGACTGACAAGACAGATGAAAAGAGCAATCCGTGCCAGTCTTGACTAAAAGGTATCTGGGTGCAACAAAATGAATATGATAAAAATCACATATATTTGAAGATTATAATTAACAGTTATGGATGGAGACTAACTAATTAGGGTTGCATTAAATTAGGTGACTTGAGAAATTTAAATGCAATTAAAGAAGGATAATAAAGCATAGTATCATAGAAAATGCTTTGGCATTTTGTAGTAATGGAGGTCTGCCTTGCTTGGAAAATTTTAAAGTGGACAAAGTATATTTTAAAGAACACCGTGAGAAAGCAGGCCTTTAAACATAGGTCTATATCATCTGCAATTCAATTTTTTGTTCCCTCCTTTTGTTGTTGTGAGATTTGTTCCAAAAGCACAGCAGTTTGTCTACAGAGTATGATTCCAAAAGTTTTGGTTCCAAAAGTACAAACTCCTCAATCAAACATTTAGGTTATTGCATCTCCCCAAGACACTTTAATGCCTATTAATTATTTCTCAGTTTTTCAATTAAACATTCTTTAAATACACAACTGGAATTGTCTTTTCTTTCATTTGACCAGCAGACTAGATTTCCCATTCCAGCTGATCTCAGTGAAAAGAAAATTAGAATAAGTGGGTTTACAGGCCAGCCTATTTAATTTTAATTTCCTTTGCTCTGTGTTGAAAGAAGGCAAGTTTCTGCATTTCCCCTGGTCTTCAAGAAAGTTTTGGAGAACATTCAGCATTTAGAAAAGTTTGGTTTGCCTTTGTTTTTCTTTTGGAACAGGTGCCAGAGCCCTTATTAAAATCTGAAATAAAGACAACATTCACTCCAAGAATACTGCTTAAAATCTAAGTAATATTTCATCTTAGGATGGAAGATCAGTTGTTCTATTAAAAATAACTCTTTGCTGCCAGCAGATTAACAAAATTTGCAGTGTCCCAAAAAGACTTTCACCTATGTTAAAACAATTACCTATTTTCAGCAGATGATTCATAAGGAAGAAAATTAGAAGACACCATGCCTTTCCGTGACTTTGCAGCTAGCAAGAAGAACAAGAAATATCAGCTTCCCAAAGCATCAGAGAAGCCTGATTGAAATTATTCATAATATAATAAGCTGTTGTGACTGATCCAATGGCAACTGTTATTACCCTCATTTTTTCCAGACAGGATAAATGCTGTAGTCTGAAGACCTCATTTTCCTTTTCCTTACAGCACCTTTTTGGGCCATAAAATTTTGGTGAAAGACAAGATCTTAGACAAGACTAATTCATAGATCAAAATATTTTTTATCAGATGGAATAACCAATTTTAAGGCAGGCCCATCTCGTGTTTCTGCATAACAAAGCACTCATGGCTATAACTTGAATCTGAATCTGAATATATGTTGTAATTCCATGGTGGACATTTTTCCCTTATACAAAACAAGTTTTACTGTATTCTCTCCTTCTCATGTTCCCATGGTAAAAGGCTTTCAGATCTAAACTGACATGGTTTCTGTGTGTAAAGCGAAAATAAATAAGATCCCTCCATGGATTTATTCATTAGCACCTACTGCCCCACCTATTCTGTCCTGTACTGGTTTTAACAAGTATTAACAAATAATCCATGGGCTATGTCTCACGGGCTAATGCAACACTGGAAAAGCTAGAACATTCAACCAGACTGAAATCTCAAAGATAGGCAGAAGAGGCAGTTTGCCACCCTACCCAAAGAGCTACAGTTATTGACAGTCTTCACGGTGGAAGAGAAGAAATCTTAAATCCACAATATTTAGAAACTTGTAAAATGCCAGCTCTTCTGGAAAAGTTGGCAAGGAGAGCAGTGCAGGTTTTTTTTCTGACAAGTCATTATCTATATGTGGGCCTAAGTTTAGCCCCTAAACAAGCAAACCTATTGCTTTCCTGTTTAACCAGCAGGACATAAAAATAAAAATCCGACAAACACATGAAGAAGAAACAAACAGAAATGATAGCTCCATATGATAAAAGCCCATAGCTCTTCAAGATCTTACTTGTGAAAGCACATTATATAAAGTACTGTTGATTAATTTGAGGGATGACAGGCACATTCATGGAGATGGAAAGTTTTGCACTTCTGACTCTCAGATGTGATATTTTACCAGGGAGAAGTAATTTGCTACTTTGCTGAGAGAACAGTTTTGATACAATAAAACATAATTTTCAATCTTCTGAATGGCCTAAAAGCAAGAAGTCATGAAACACTTTGAAGAAGTGAGCACAGACACATGTAGTTAATTCATTTAGAGGTGACTAAACAGAGGCATATATTACTTTCATTTCTAGACTGTGTTTTTACAGGTTCATTTTACATACTGCCTAAGAAAGAAAAAGTAACTGAAAGCTTGTCAACAACGTAGAGTATAAAATAAAATTTAGTTCAAAGGGCCAGGTTTTTAAGAGATTTCTTGGCATCTAAGAATGCAAACAAGTCCCATGACAGATCTTGTTCTGTGCTACCTTATATTGATAGAACTAAAGCCTCTTGAAAATGTCTTAGAAATTCAGCTGCTTATAGCTCTTTAAGCACCTATTTTCAGTGCACAGCATGTCTAAGAGGCCGATAGACACACCAATATCATGAAACTCACACTCAACTTCTCAGTACAAAAATGCTTAAAAAAAAAAAAATCTTTCCCATTATGAGAACAAATACCAGGTGATATATAGTGGCCATGACTTTACCCTATTTCACCTAATGACTGTGATTTTTCAGCAGTTATTTACTAATTTTTTGAAACAAAAAGCCTCACCATTGATAAAAGATCTTGAGCCAATGTTTTTGGTAACAAAAGCTATACGAAGCTCACCTGCTGTAAACGTAGCATCCCATATGATTGATTTCTTTGTCTAATTTATACCGCCGGAAGTCCTCCCAAGCATCTTTAATAGCTGTAATGGCCATTATAACACAAATTGGGATCACAGACACCTCTGGTTGGAAAGCATTTACCACTGGCACAAAATTCAGCAGTGCAATGAAGACAAAATAAATATTGGCAAAGCGGTGAAACTGCTCAAAAATATTTTTAGGGAGGAAACTTAAGATGGTATATTTTGTGGTCTTAATTTCGTTGGAGTCATAGTATCTGTTCGGATTTTCCTTCCACCTCTTACTTCGAAAGGGCAAATTGGAGATGATCACTCGTTTATTTTCATTTTTCTTTTTTCTTTTCCTTACTTTCCCTCTCTTCTCCAGCTCCTCATTTTGGATTTCCATGTCTGGAGCACCACATCGGCAGCAGGTTTCCTTGAAAAAATGTTTTTTCCATATCATTGTAGAAAAGCAGCCTGGAACAATTTTCCTTGACATCTTGTTTTCCTTTCAAAAAGTAGCTTCAAGATGAAAACCAACAAAGTTAGAAGAGTTCAATAATCTAAATTAACTCCCAAGTGGTGGAAAGAAGAGCTGAGATGTCCAAAGCCCAGGGTTTCCTCTTCCACTCCAACCTCCACCTACCCAGGGACAGGGATCATCCTGACTCAGCTGCACCAGGTCCTAGAGCCTGCTGGGGCAGCTGCACTTCATGTATGGCAAAAGCATCCTGAATGTTCTGTTCTTCCTGTCAGCAGATGTCTGGGGGCCCCGTTCAGACCATTTCCCTGGCAGGAAATCTCTGCTCACATGAAGTGTCTCTGCTTCAACACAGAGCAGTGGCAAAACTGAGAACGTACACACAATTTTCACAGGTCACTCCATGAGTTTCAGAATCACTTTATAACCCTGGGAGTTGCCAGGAAGCTCAAAGGTAATGGGCAGAGCTCTGCGTCCCAGATGTCAACAAAAGATTGCTGCAAGTCTCAGTACAGATAGTATTTCTCTTCTATTTCATTTATCTATTGTTTATTTTCATGACCATAACATGGATTATTACTAAACAAACAACCAACCTTCATTCCCCCAAGCCAAGTAAACCTATGATTTTGTAGTCAGAAGAATAGCCATAAGCAAGTGAAGGGCAATATACCTGGATTGCCCCTAAGACTGATCCTTCTCCCCGATAGACTCCAAACCTTCCTCTCTCACCCAGATACCCCCTCACCTTTGATCCTTCTTCCTCTGACACATAAGTATGTCAGCACAGATGAGGGCTAATTTCCAGAAGAGCTAATGACATGTATTCAAACCACAGCATTTTTTTTCTCTATGGCCTGGGCTTAAGGGAAGGTGAAAAAAAGAAAAGCACACAAATATTTAAACTTCTTTTAAACAAAAACTCCTATTTGCTTCATTATGTAGTGACAAGCTAAGCAGTCTCAAGTCAAGTTAGTACTTGGACAAGAAACTCTGATTAAATCAAAATGTTGCAATAAGAATTGCAGTGAAAATATTTCTTCCTTCTGAGTTAGTATTAAGCAAACAGCTTCCTGCAGGTGTTGTAAAACTCCAAAGCCAAGCTGAGCTGTATTGATCTCTCTGCTTACTGGAAGTCCTAGAACTATTTTTCATCTCCTGATTACGATTCACCTTGAATGTAGTTGATCATTAATTTCTGTATTACTGGTTGTAGTGTGAAACATCTGAAAGACATCGTTCCAATTTTCTTAACAGCCCAGTTTTCTATTCCAGACTTGGATAGGTTTCATTTATCCTCCAGATCTTTCTGCTATCAGGAGAGGATGTTGTATGTGTTGGCAAGCTGCTATGAAAACTTGGAATGAAAACCTGTATATATCAGCACACACTGCTGTGATATGAAACAAATCCTCAGCGATACTGAGATTATTTGAGATAAATAAGGCATTTTTAAAGGTAGAAAAAAATCTTTTGTAACAGTTTTTCCAAACTTATAGTACTCTGAAAGGTTAGTGAGGGAATTACTGTAAAATTGGATGAGCAGTTTCTACCATAACAGAATCAAGGGGAAAAAAATATTGATTTAGTTTACTTACTTGTTGTATACCCTGGTTTTAGTGAAGTTTATTGTCTTATCATATCGGTATTTTTTGTAGTCTTCAATAGCATCCTTAATCACGCTGGCAAGCAGCACCACAACCAGAGGCAGCATCGTAACGTCCCTGTGGAAGCCCTCCACTTGTGGGAACCAGTTCAGAACCACCAGAAAGAAGAAGTAAAGATTACCCAGCCTGAACACGTATAAAATAAATTAAAAGTAGTCAAAAATTAGAATGTATCCTTTCTTTAATGAACAACCCCCATTCTGTGTCAAAGAAACATTAATAATTTCACTCCTCTACCCTCCTTTTCCTTTCTCCAGAATGAATTAATCAGCTGCTTAACCAAGATGCTAATTTTTTCTTTAGAAGAGCCTGTGAGATACATTTTCATACTATTATAGCTAGCTCCAGTTTTCTCACATGTTAAAAACACTATTTATCTCTGGGATCTCCAAGGTCTTTAATGACCCCTCATCACTTCAGTCTTGAAAATAAGCACAAAATCAAACAAAAGCCAAAAAAACCTTAAAAAACAAACCAATGAATTATGGAAATATTCCCATCAGGAATCCATGAAGGATTCTGCAAATGGAAGGTCGAATGATGAGTGGGCCAATCTAGTATACAGAAGGAAAATTTCAAAGCTAGAGATGGATATACAACTTCCATTTCTCTTTATTGTGATGATGGTTCCCTGGGCATCTTTTTGACCTGATTATTTATGCTGGGGGGATTTACATAATTTCAAACCAGCCCTTGGACATACATATATACTATTTCTACATTGGTGGACAGTCACTTTATGACATTAAAAATATATCAAAATCAAGCTGCTGAAATCCACAGAATATCATAGGTGTCTCAACACATCCAATGAATTCTTTTTGTGGTCTTAAAAATCAGAGGTTTATGCAACACAAAATCAGAAGGATTTTAAAATAAAAACTCGATTTTTTTACAAAGAGAACTGTTGCAGCATTCCATTAAGAAAGCTAGCCACAGCAGTGGTTAAGCACTTCCAGTGCTTACTTGCTTTAATCCGCTATTTCAGAGTCAAATGAGTGCTATTTTGTTAGAAATTATCATCACCTAAATTTCAGTACGCTTGCAACTACAAAAGCAGCCCTTCTCCATCACACTCACATATCACCGTTTCAGAGAGCGTTCTTGAATCTCACAGATCATTGAATGAATTTGGACCTGTGAAACTGTCCAAAAAGATTTTGGGGCAGAAAAGTGAACCATGTGTATTTTGTGGTCTGTATCCTGTTTCCAGAATAAAATGTAGAAGCTTGTTTCCAGTCTTTCCACTGTGTCCTCAACAATCCTCCATTTGTTTAGAATGAGTTTTGGTTTGTCTCAGACAGAAACCAGCAGTGGTGTTGATTCTGTTAGAACCTGGGAGGGACTTTGAGATCCCAGTCACTGCCAACAGTACAAAGCCGAGTCCACAGACAAAGCCATTCGCAGCAGGGATGGCAGGTTGAAAGACAAATGCATGACAAGTGCTGAAAACCAATTCCATTCTGGTAGAAAATGCCCTTCATGTTTTGCAAGCAGAGGTTTAACACAAAGACAAGTCTCCTGCTTAGTGCATTGCATGTTCTTCGATCTCAGAACTTCTGCAGAGAATTTACAGAATAAAAGACACAACAAAATCTTCAATATGAGAAAATCTATTTCTATCTCTGGGGACCAAAAAATATCTAAAATCTATTTTCTGTGTCTTCTAACAGCAAATTGACATAGATAAATCCAGTTTAACAGAGGTGAACAACTGAATCCTGTATCCTATTTTCCAAATTATAAAATGCCACCAAATCTATTCAGACATTTTCTTATGTGTTGATTTGGCACAGCCTGGTTTTTTGGCAGTGGGGGAGGGCCACAGAAGTAGTTTCTGTGAGAAGCTGCTAGAAGCTTCCACCATGTCCAGCAAAGCCAATCTCTGATGGCTCTGAAGATGGACATGCTGCTGGCCCAATTAGATAGAGGTTGGTAATGCCTCTGTGATGACATATTTAAGAAGGAAATTAAAACAGCGCATGCACAGTTTTTTCCCCAGGGTTGTGGAAGCTCCACAACTGCCACCGTCCCGGGGCAGCATGCGGTGATGCGCCGCCACTGCCGCCATTTCAGTGCAGCCCATAGCAAGCCTTGCCTGCCTGGCTGCTCCTAGCCAGCCACGCTGTGGGCGGAAGGGCAGGGGTTGCAGCGTCTTCTCCTTTCTGGTGCCCCCCATGAAGAGAGGCGTTAAACAGCGCCAGCGCTGTGGCGGCCGCCACCATCCATGTGGTGGCGGAGGGGCCACATGACCAGCAGCAGAAACATGGCAAGTGATTCCCCGACATGGAACCCAAACTAAATCAGCCTCTCGGCACTGCGGGATGCTGCAAGAATCTTTGAATTAGTGGAACTTGTTAACAATAGTACCTACGGGCAGCAATTTTTCTTCTAGATAGAGAAGAAGAGGAAGTGAGGACATGTAAGAGAGAACAACATGGCAGCACCAAGGTCAGTGGAGAAGGAGAGGGAGAAGGTGCTCCAAGAGTCAGAGCCAAAATTCCTCTGCAGGCCGTGGTGAAGACCATGGTGAAAAACCTGTCCCCCTGTAATCCGTGAAGTCCATGGGGGATGCAGAGATCCACTCGCAGCCTGTGGGGAAACTGCTCATGCCAGAGCAGGTGGATGCCAGAAGAAACTGTGATCCAGTGGGAGACCCGAATAAAGAGAGAGGGCCCCTCCTTCCAGAAACAGAGAAGAAGACCCCTTGCTTCCAAACTAGAGCAGCCTATCCTTAAAAGACTGCAATCTGTGGAGGAGTGACCCACACCACAACAATTTTGGGAAAACTGTTTCGCCCGTGGGAGGGACTCATGGCATAACAAAAGAAAGACTCCTCTCCCTGAGCAAACTGAAAAAGATCTTGGGTCACTAACTGACCTAAACCCCCATGCCCTATCTCTCTGTGCTGTCGGTGGGAAACAGGGGTGGGAGGGAGGAAAGGTGTTTTAAAGGCTTATTTTACTTCTCATTATCCTCCTCTGACTCTACTAATAATAAATTTACCTTATACTTTTAAATTGAACCTGTTTTTCCTTTAGAGTGTTTTCCTCCCAGTCCTTAACTCATAAGCCCTTTGTTAGTTCTTTTTTTCCCTCTCCTCTGCCCAACTATAAAAGATGAGCAAACGGCTTTCATGGGTGCCTGGCATTTAGTCAGTGTCAAACCACAACCTCTTAAAATGTCTGACTTTCTTACAATACTTTTCCTGTTCATTCTTACTTATAAAGGGACTGGTTCAGGTATTGAATCTTAATAGCTCAGATAATAAAGAACTGCAGTATCAGCTTAATCACATTTACACTCAGGTAACAGTTTTCCAAAGTCTTCAGAGAAATCTGATTTGAAAGGAAAATGCCAGCCAGCACTAAAACAATGGATTTTTTATGGGTTGGAGAGATAAAGGAATTAAATCTCCCAATACTAATCCTGTTATCATTGAAAACTTGTCTCCTGATTTGTCCACACATCCACAACTGCAGGTGTGATCCAGAGTGCCAGACGCTCAGGCTCCAGCCATGCAAATATAGGTGCTGTTATGCTCAATCTAAACACAGCAAAATCTCACTCCAACAGCATGAGTTTGAGAACTGGAAGCTGCCATACAATGACAAGGCACTAAATGTGCAAAAGCAAACCAGAAATAAAAGGCACTGGCCTTGTCCAGCTTCAAGGTTCCACTGAACAAAACACGTGACTGAATCCATCTCATTTGGACTGGGGGAAATACAGAGTATGTGACTCTCTTTGGAAAAAACCCTCCTTAATAATATTCAAAAATATGTACATGTTTGAGTCTTGACAGAAGAGAAAACTACTCTGCCAGTGTGCAAATGTATGAGTATTTGACTGAAATCAAATATATATATTCAACATATACTGTCTTAGAGCCAGCATGTCCTTACGGTGTTATCTTTAAGGTGCTGAAGGACCTTAAGTGCAATCAGTGGTGCTGAAGGATTTTACAATGAAAAGGCAGAAATTCCATTGTTGGTGGTTATCAAAAAATGCACATTGAGCACTAAGTGAAAACACGGTAGTGAAATGATGCAGCTCATATTTTCCAGGTTAAAGGCTGGACACCTGGAAAATTCAAGAGGGGGTCTTTCTGCACTCCATCTTAAAAAATTTATTAGTATATACATGAATTAATGTATATTAATTCTTAGTTTCTTTCAGTTTGGAAATCAGCCCTCCTCCTGATTGTCTTTGAAAGGCAGTGGTCAAACAGTGTCATATCCATGAAGAGAGAGGCCAATTGCTGCCATCAGGAAACTGATGTCCTGACAAAACACACAGAACCAAACAAGTGTTCTGTGGAGGGAATTACATAACTGGATGCATAATCAAAGCAGCAACATAATGGTTTTCTTGACCTGTGAACTTCAGTGCTGGGAGTAAAAAAGCAGCAGAAGCAAACAAAACTTGTTATTTCATATCACTAAAAACATAAAGGATCCTAATGTGCCATCAATATTAGCAGATCACCTACCAGGAAAGAAGAAAGAACGCAAAGATATAGCCTTCTGTAAAATGACAATTTTCTCTAATTCAGATAACTTCTTACAAGAATATTCCAACTCACTGGAACTTTGATATGTTATGTCATCTTTTGTATGGCAGGAAATCCACAAAAATATTGCATTCCTTTGGCAATGTATTTAATGTGTCTGTCCCAACTCTTTCTGAAAGAGCTTAATAAAATCAATTTTCTGCAATTCTAGAATATTTTACACACGTATTTGATTTATGTTTTCACAGAGATATCATTGAAAGAACCCGTGAAGCGTGGATTTTTTCAACATACTTTTACTAAAGTAGCTGGCTTTCTTTCATCTGGTTAGTGAAGCTTCAGCACCACAATTCATATCCTAAAAGAGAAAGATCAAGGTGATGCAGACTTTTCCAACACCATTATGTGTGGGATTTGCCATCTATTCCACTTCAGCATAGTGATTACAACAAGTGCTTTTTCCAGTGCTGGCACATTTAGAACTATTGCAGCCTTGCCTGAGCTCCCCTTTGTCAGCCATTTCTGAAATACTGCCTTCAAAAGGAATCAGTAATCTCCTCCTTGATTTTTGACTGGGATTTTGAGACTTTCCATGGGACAAGGTCAGAAACAGCAGCCAGGGCTGCAGAAAGTTGCATTGTGCTCAGTGCAACAGGATGAGAAATATATGGACAACCCATTGCTGAGCTGCAGCTCAGCACCTGTCAGGCTTGGAAAGGAGGGGACAAAAAGAACTCATCTATGTCCTTAAACTCACAAAAGGCAGCCACTTCAGGTAAGCCACGCAGAGGAATATCCATGAAAATTTCCCCACTATTCCTATATAATCACGACGGCATAAGCTTTTAGTGTCTCATTGTCCAGTCTTTTGTGAAGTTTCAGTCAATTAATGCTGTTATCATAATTCCCTAATCGAAAACCTAAAAAGTTTCAATTTCAAGAAACTATTTACCCTCTTTCTATTCTATTACTGATGGATGCACTGTGGGCAGTTTTCAACAGGGCAGACAATTTTCTCATCTGTAACTCCCACATGGTTTTCTAGAAGTAAACAGTGCAATCTAGCCTAGGGCAAGTCCCCTCCCTCCTTGTGTAGATGCGCCTCAAAATTTCTAGACCCACAGAGATATATTCGTCATGTAAAATTATAATGGATCATCACCTCTTTTATTATTATCTATTATTATTTATCTTTTTAGAAAAAGCACTCCTTCCCACAGTCCAATTTTTTTCACTCTTCTCTGTGCTTCCAGTGGAGGTACTAGAGTCTCAAAAGATGGGCGAAAATCTAAAACATGTCTAGGTATCTCAATTCTTGATCTTCTGCATTTGGAATAAACCAGACAATCAACATAGAAGTGATTAAACTACTATCTATAGCAAAAGTGACTCACCCATACATAAATATAGTCAGCTAGACACTCAGTTACACTAAGATGTGAGGTGTTAATTGTATAAGATGGTGTTAGTGCAGGAGGGTAGATGCAGTACTCACATTATTTCACAAGCTGTATCAAAATGTCTGAAATATGAAGCAATAACAAAAGTGTGGAAACCTTAGCACCTCTTCCAAAAAGCTATGGAGGAAAGTATGTCCTAGAAAGTTTTCAAGATTTCTGATATTTGATGGAAGAATAAAGCAAACAGTACGCTGTAAATTAAAATGGTATCATTCACAATGTCATCAGGCAGCTATTGAAAAATGAGAATTTCTTTGCAAAAAAAGGAGTACTGGCATACTCTTTCTGTAGAGTCTGGGGTGCCATTTGGTAACTTGTGTTTCAGGCAGTTCAGAGGAACAATGTAATGAAAAAATTTTTCTTTGTCATTTGCATGTGATTAAAATATCCGTCTTCTATTAACTAAAAAGAGTGCATCGTGCTATTCCTGGAAGAGACACTTTTTGCCTAACAGTTTTGTAATGGTACTCTGAAAATCTTCTGTTTGTGAAAAGCTATTGACAACCCTGTCTCCTAAAGGGGATTTTGCATATGGAAAAAACACAACAGCAATGTATTCACCGCAATAAGCAGATGTTAACTCTATCTTATAAAAACCAAGGTCACCATCCATGTTTTGAAATCCTCTTTTATTTTCTTCTTCCTGTATTTAATCAATGAATGAAACTCTCGTCATTGGTAAGATTGTGCTACACTTCTGTCCTAAACATCTGTGAAGCCACTGTGCTTGTGATTTAGGTTGCACTGTGATAAACTTTCACAGATAGCCCTTGCCGGTATCCATAACATAAAGTATCCAAGGCACATGAACACATTTGAAAAAAAGAGAGAAACAGGATAATTGTTTATTCCTTTTGTTAGGAGAGCTGAAAGGCACACTGGGTTGGCAGAGACAAAGGGAATCACAGTGGCAAGTTCTTTCCAAGTATGGATTACAACATGTACAGACGGATCTGCATATCACAGATGAATATATATATGCTTATACTTACCCATCACAAGCCTTCTCAGGCAGGCCTATGTTTATTTTAAAATTATTTTATATATGTCATACTATAATGGGAAGTTGTAGGCATTTTTATGCAACTTGTGAACTCTCTTTTTAAGAACTTAAAAAGAAAGAAACCAGAAGGAAAATAGCACTATACACCCTAGCATGCAGTAGACACAATCTGGCGCTTTTATCCCCAAATGCTTTATCTTCTATTTGTAACTACTGCAATTGTAAGCCAGCAAAACGTATTTGGGAAATACTTCCCTTTATTGGAAAAGGGATGCTACAACAGAGTACTGACAGTGTTTTCCTTTTGCATCCTTGTGTCGACAGTGGAAAGAGCCCTTCTCAATTTTTCATAGCTAGCCTACATAATTAGCATTCTCCCTGTGATTGCTTCATCTCATCCAATACTACAGAAAACTTCCCCCTTATATGATAGAAACAGACTGCATTAGAGAGCTATGCTGATGTTATTAGCAAGGAAGGAGAGGCTGTGACATATACTTTACAAGTATTTTTCCAAATGCTATCTCTTTTTTGAAGACTCTTGTGTAGAAAAAAGGTATTGCTAACTGTAGGAGAAAGCTCACCAGAAAGTCAGCAATAAGAAAACAATTTTCTCTCTTTTGAGGTTGCCTCATTGCTGCCAAACAACAGGCTCAGCTGCAGATCTCTGCATACCAGACTTAAAAGGCTGGAGAAAGGAGTCCTGTCTCTCCTGCATATGCACAAAAAGTTTTACACAGTCATGCCTCATGTGCTGTTTATTAAAGGGATCCACATTAAATGAAAACCAACCCTGCCCTGTATGTAAAAACAAATTCAGAAGGCAGAGATACAAAACAGTCACTTTCAGAGCTATCAAAGAAAGATGAGATCTGCACCTTGTTTTCAAAAGCTAGTTTTTTGGAACTTCAGGGCAAAATTTCAGAGACACTTGGGAGCTTATTTTTGAAAATCAGTACTGTGAGAAAGTGCAGTGGTAGCACTTGCTTGCAGGAGTGTGCATTATCAAGAATTATAACTAAGTAAATGATTCCAAGTTTTGACCTGATATTTTCACTTCTGCATTACCTGTAAATCAAGAAGGTCTCAGATAACACAAGTCCCCTCTAAGGCTTAATTCCATTATTCTAAAATTTTTATTTTATTTCCTAATTGAAAGCAGGAGCAACTTTTCTTCTTGTTGCCCCATATGGATGATGCAGCATCCATTCAAAAGAGCCATTCTGGCTAATGTTTGAGCAGGGAGATAAACATTACCAAGTGAACTGAGTATTATAGAAATTTTGGCCACAAACTTCTTCATCTGCTTTGAAATTATCTGCTAGAAAGCTCTTTCACTTTTTGATAATCCTATATAGAAATTCTTCCTCAGTCACATTTCAGAGAAAATATCTTATAGTTAAGACTAATTGAAAAAGGAAAGGAGACTGAGGAGAATGAGGAATGCAGTTGTATTGATTAGCAGGATACAGACCACAGCCTAAAATGATCCTGTAGCATTTTATAGTAGAGCTATAATACTTGCAGCATGAAAGAAAGTTGCTAGAATGAAAAAGAGCTCCAAAAACCGAATTCATTAAAAAAAAACTTGGTCAGTGCAGACTGTTGTCATTCAACTGACAAGAGAGATGTATTATGGATTAACAATTATATAATGGTTTTGAGTGCAAGTTTGTGTTTGTGGTGGATAAACAAAAAAGAGCTTTGCATAACTCTAATACGTCATTAGACCACAGGGCTTCACTATTCTATTACTGTATTAGATTGACATGTTTTTCATGTCTTACCTAGATGCTCTTTCCTCAGGGAATAAACCCAAAAATCTTGCAATAATAGGTTAATTATAAGGCTCTTTCCTGAGCCCAGAGCAGATTTCAGTTCTTGGTGCAGAACTTTGCTGTAGCTGAGAAGTGCGGAGGCATGTTCAGGCAGCTCTCCTTTCTGCAGAGCTGCAGCTGTGTTATTAAGCCAGGTTTCAAAATAGATGTGCTCTCAGCATATGCTGACGTACAGGTCATGCAGATAAGGATGATTATCAGATATTATTCAAGAAGGAAGTTTCCAGCTTGCAAACAGTAATGCTGGGTGCTGTGTTAACTTCATTCTGTGCATAAGGAGCTTACTCTGGTCTCCCACATTATGTGCTCATTTAAATAGTTAGACTAAAATGATCTGGCTTGCTGCAAGGAATACCACTGCTGCGAGCACGCCCAAGTACTATAGTGGGCTCTTACTACATTTGGGCCCACTGTACTTTTCACAAGTGTAGGCAGAGGCAGCTTCTGCCACCTTTCAACACAGAGATTACTTTTGCCCCACTCACATCTTCAGCTGAGGACACATTGGAAAATGACACTAGTACAGAGCCCTTACAATGTCCAAAATGGCAAGGTGTTACTTGGAGACATCAGATGGAAACGGCAGCCAGAGCTGTGGTTTTCATGACTTTTCCTGTGGCTTTTTGTACTGCCAGACATCGGCAGTGAATTCCTAAAAATCTTTTATGTGCATATATATTTTCAAATAAGTAAACATAGTTGCAGACAGAAGACTGCAGGCTCAGGCTGGTGCAGAAGTGAGAGTGGCCATTTTAAGAAATAGTCAGAACTACACATCTTGGCATGGATATTGTTTTGAGGATGCAAATGAAGGTACTGTCCTAAATACAGATGTTTGCAGAAAACAGGTCTTTATTACTCTTATCCAAGAAACATAAGAGACACAATACAGAATCTCTTATAGTTCACTTCAAATAATATTAAAAAATTTTCTATGCCACATGAACATACATTGGCCTACGCAAAACTGTATATACAACCTATACCACTGACCTTTGGAAACAGCCTCCATATATAAGGTCTTAAATACTGGCAAACATTCAATTCTTTCTTTGCTCATAGAAGAAAGGGTAATTCATAGAGAAAAAGTAAAAATATTTCAGACCTAACTCCTTCCTGAGCTCTAGAAAACTTTTCTTAGAATAGAAATCTCTATTCTTTCCATAACCTGGTTATCAGAAAAAGAAACCCAGATAAGGAAATTAAAAGACGGGTATGCTAGAGTGCCTCTCACTTGTTCAGCTTGACATGACATAAATCACCTCTGCTTCTTGATAGCGTTCTGCATCTGGGGAACCTGCCTTATCTATAAAAACACTTAAGACACCAGTAATCAGAGAAAACAGCAGCTACCAGCATTATCAGGGTTCTACAATTCTTACCATCTCTCCACGGCTGGGAAAAGTCCATCTTTAAGGATTTTAAAAGTATTAAAGAATTTTGGGCCCAGTACATTCTAAAACAAGTAGTGGAGTAACAGACTGCAATAAGCCCTCCTCAACATCGATTGAAGCATGACTACAGTTACTCAGCTTGAGCAAAGTAACCTCCAGGGTAGACACAACCCTGGCCATCAGCGTAACACTGTAAGAAGCCATCTCCACCCAGATCCTGGGCAAAAGGAAGCACAGAGAGGCAAGTCAAGATTATGGTAAGGCAAAGTGAGGCAACTTGTAGACCCACTGTACTGGAAGCCCATTTAATCAGGAAAGGTTTACTTAGTAAACTGCAAATACACCCTTCCAGCCCAATATCTATGTCTGAGTGGGGCTTTTTTGCACAGCTGTCTCTTGTTTTTCTGAATAAATCACATGAGAAGCATTCTCTGCTGCAGGATGGGGAAATGTTCCCTTGTGCTCTCATCTGCCTATGCAGAAGTCCTTTGAGTTTGCTATTGGAAAAGAAACCAATACCTGTTATCCAATGTATGCCTCTGTCTCCAGCTCTCTCAGTGGTCCTGCACACTACTTAATTAGACGACCATGTATTTCAAACTCCATCAGTAGCAGAATTTAGTTGCATTTTAGCCCAGAAATGAGGACACCAAAATTAGAGCAATTGTCTGAATAATAATTTTTTTTGTTTGTTCCACTTAATATTCAAAATCAAAGTGAAGTGGCCTCTAAAAGACAATCTAATATTTATAGCGTGTATGATTATAAAGCACTTAGGCTGAAAATTATGTTGCAGATGTTCATGTGGGAACTCAGCAATGCTGAAAAATTCCAAAAGGAAGCAGAAAAAAAATGAAAATAAACTGGAAACTGACCAGAAGATCCTTTATATGTAAAAACCTTTTATGCAACCATGTTTTTGTAAGAATGTGCTGACTCTAATTTCAGTTCTCCAAATCTGATTATTAAAGTGCCTCAGAGAGAATAGTTACTTATTTATATGAAATGGAAAGAAAAAACAGAGAGGCTAAAAAGACTGCCAATTAACTAGGGCACAGTTCCATGTCAATCAAAGATTAAGGGAAAGCTTAATCAGGACCTAATCACAGAGCATTGTTGAAGGAATGTCCAGTGACACCTGGGCTGGTGGCACAGGTGTGTACAATGTGTACACAGAATAAACTAGTTCTGGTTCTATCTGGAGCAATTATTTTCAGGCATTTTTGAAATAATGACATGAAAATCACTTCAGTCCAGAAACGCACTCTTGGCAGTCGTGCACCACATGGAGAACACCCGGAGACCTGAGAGGACCATGTCAGCTGCTGGAGGACGGACACAGGTTAAACTGGACACAGGAAACTGGTCTCCCCTTCCTGCTCACAGATTTCCTTGGCCTTGAAGACCACCACAGATTTCTATATAAGAATCTGAGAATAAAACGCATAATAATATGTACTTGTGAAATGCTCCTTGGAAGCATTAATGCCCTTTTAAAAACATTAGTAAAATTGCTTTCAATCCTTTCTCTCCTCCTATACTGCCATCCTCTCCCAGGCTAGGTTAACTAGGATATGCATTTTTGCATTTAAATAAACGACATAGATAAAAAGATATGACAGAAACTATTTTTTAAGACCACAAAAGAGTATAATACAAAAATTCACTTGTTGACAGGGTGTTTCTCCCCACACCCATGTTAATAAAATCTAAAAGACCAATATTTACAGTATGCCTAGTCAAGGTTAGTTTTCCTAGAAAGGTTTCTAACCACCCTATCCTATTCATATCTCATTTCTTCTGTGATCTTTCTTGCTCCTCCATCTCTCAGGTCATAGAGCTATAACATTAACCTTAGGAAATGTCACCTTGTTCCAGAGAAAATGAGTCACTTGACAGGCAGCCAGCTCAGGCAGCAGTGACGGGGGGGGGGTGGGAGAGGACAGGGATAGGGGGTAAACGCTGATCCACTCACACTGCAAATTACTGCAGGTGCCTAAAACTAGTCCAACTATTCTGGCTCTTTCTAAAGCAATAAATCAGGGAGAAGTGGCCTGCAGGCGATGTTCAATGGAGATGTTCAAAAAGAGCTTATGTTTGTACTGCAAGGTGACTCAAGCCAGACCTTTTGCAAGGAAACAGAGGTTATTAAGTAATTTTGAGAAACGTCACATTTTATCTCCATAGAATGATATGTAACTAAAGCAAGAGAAATTAACCCAGTCAGGTCAGAAACTACATCTTTGCAGAATATCAGATGTACTGCAGTGAGGCAGCATAAGCAGAGACCCAAAAGCACATTTAAAAATTGAGGTCTAGAAAAATTTCAGAAAAATTATTTTAGTCCATTCGCTCAGGCTGCATTTAGAGAACATAGTGATGATACGTAAATTCCAGAACTAGGAAGCAGAACTGGGCCAGACCTGATGAAGCACCTCTTTGTTATTCAGCAGTGCATTTATTTTATAAAATTAGGCAAGGCCAAGAAAAATGGGCTGATGGGAAGCAAAGGCTCCATGCTGTGACTATTTCGGGCCTAACAGACTTATCCCAGCTGTGCATCTCCTCAGGCTGGGTACAGATACTTCCTTATCCAAATCTCCAGCAAATTCAAACTTCCTCTCCCAATCTATGTTCAAGCTCTATGTTTCGAGTAAAGTTTATCACAAAATCTCTGATTAGGGAATGAAGAGCAAACATTGGCAAATTTTTATTTCTGGTCTAAAATCTCATATGAAACCTTAAGGTAAAAAGCAAATACATGCCTCTGTCCTGAAGATTCTCTAGACTTACTTCTTTGTTGCTTTGCAGTTTGCTTTGTGCAGTCATTTTTCTGAATGCAAAATAATCATGACAATGAGCAATCAGTTGACTGATCCCAGAAATGAGACACAGAATGGAATCCAAGTGATATCAGAACAGCAAATGTTAAGGCTGAACCCAAAATCAATTTAATAAATCTAATTCCAAACCTGATCTTCACTTACATCTGGTTGCAACATCTGAGACCATATTATCATAATCTGTGTTGTTAATAACTACTTAACCAATGGAAATGAAGAAATTTTAATTCTGCTTTAGATTGCTCCAGTGTGAAATGTGTCCTTAAAGGAGAATGGTAAGTATCAGACTGCAAAAACATTCTGAAGATTTGCATTAAAGGAAAAATCCCAAACAAACCAACCCAAACACCTTTTCTGCTATTATTCTCTTAATTTCTAAAATATAAGACATTAAATTCTAACTCATAAAAACCTGTTTTGTTCTTCTGTTCTGCAAGCTATTTGTCTGGTTGTAGAACTTTATAGTATCATAAACACTGGCACAAAATTCAAGTTTTAATTACTATGTATTTAAAGAGCAGAACATGAAGCATACAGTCACTCTGATGATTTGTAGCCAAGGTTTGTTTGAACAAAAATAGCAAATATTTTTTGCTTGCCTTTAAAGTTTGAGGGTGGCTAATTTCTGTTGCAAACTAAGACTGGTTATTCAAAGGACTCAATTAATTTAATTATAATCAAAACCAGATGACATTCAAAGTCAAACACAACAAAAAGCATTAGTAACATAAATGCTCTGTGAGTCTTATGTATAAATGACTTCACTTCCAGGCTGACTTTTTACATACAGTAGTTTCCACTGAAATTGCATTAGATCATGAGTCTGTTCTTAAGTCAAAGGAAAAAAGTTCTTATCATCCTCTTCTTGCTTATACTGCTGACACAAGAGAGACTTGCAGCCAAGTCTTCCTCAAAAATTCTGAAGTGTTACAACTGGTCCCAGAGTGTGTGAGAGAGCTTCTGTGTCACTGCCAAAGGTTGTGTTTTTGTCAGAGCAGTCTACTCGTGCGTTACTACAGTAATTTCAAGCTTGCTTTTAAAAGCACCAGATTGTAATTTATATCTTCACACTGAAGTTGATTACGACCTGCTGTTACGCGTGGCACTTGACTCAGTCATCTTCTCCAGCTATTAACTGAGCTGGGTTTTAGCTATAACCCTGAAGTGGATGAGAAACCATCAATATTTTAAAGCTTTGCTTTGAACAGGGAGTACTATGAGCCTGGAAAGCTGTCAGTCTAACTTCCTGGAATTTTACTCATTTGTTAGGTATCTTACGTAAGCCCAGCTGACCTGCTGTAAACAGTGGAACTTCTTTTCCTCTAAATTCAGAGACAGATTCAACAACTTAAATTGTGTTCTTCCTTCTTTTCTATTCCTTAATTATTTTCTCTAACTTGAGTGTTGTGGGTGTTGATCTCTCTGTCCTTTGTCATTACATGAGCATATAGTGAAGTTATAAATACCACGGGGTGCTGGGAGTTACATTGCCTGCAATAAAGCTGTGACATTTGTGAGCTCCTTCTAGTAGCATTAACTGCCATCACTGCTTGAGTGGGTGAAGGTTATAAGATAACCACAGCAATCTGTAGTTACTATTACACCAGTCTAAACTAAAAGCTACTGCATGGTGGTTTTACTGCTTTTCTTAGCAGTTAGAAGACAAAGACTCTCGGCAAAATCATCTATTTCTGTACGTAGTATACCATCTTTTCATTCATCAGTGCACTGCAGTGCCTCAAGATATGGTTTGTTACTGTACCATATGAATTCTACACAAAGAAATTATTTTCAGAAGTAAGTTCCTCTTGGACGAAACCCACAGGTCACATTGGTCAGCCTTGCCATTACTCAACAGTCTAGCACATCTGTAATATCTAAGCACCTTTTTCATGGAACACCTGCAAGAAAGGCAATACATACACTTTAGGAACCTTGTTCACAAGGGCTAATTATGGCATCCTTACCAAGGAGCTGTGCTTCCACTGGTAAGAGAAAAGTGAGGTGTTTTTAAAAATGGACTGTCAGTGTTCCTAGTTTTGTAGCTGTCTGAGGCACGAGAGTGCATAGCCTGATTTCCTGTTAACACTCGTCAACACTTCCCTATTGCCACACCTGCCAGTATTTTTATCAAATTGTTCCTATGTTAAGTATGTGCTTGATGGAATTCTTGATTTGATAACACTAAGAAATAAAGCAGGGACCTCTCCTAAAACAAATTTTCCTTAACCACAGGGGATTTCCTACAGAAATTTGAAAGGAATAAAAACAATTTCAAGACTATTGTATAGCAAGTTCCACTTTTTGCTGACAAGTAAAGACCATTTCCAAAAGGTGATGATGGTTCTTGGGATTAGTGGTACTAATCCCAAACTCAAACTACTTGAGGCAATTCTCCTCAAGGTCTGTCACACAATATGCTGCAAATAGGTGGTTACCCAAAGAATAGCAACACAGATGCTAAGGTTACAAAAAGAATGCCTTTTAGAGATTTTTCAGTGCAGAGGCAAGCCAGGGAGGTTGCACAACCCCAGGTACACAACTGAACTGGTAACTAGTGACAGCATGAGAAAACAGGCAGAGTGCTCAAATATTAAATGATGACGTATCAAACTATTCTGGCTCTACTTGATATATGAGCAGGATAAGAAAGAGTTTACCACTTTAAAGCCCTCTGTCTGTTTTGCAATCATTAACCAGGTAGTCATTGTAAAGAGTTGATGATGTAAATGAACCACCTATTTTGCAAATAGAAAAATGAGTGTTAGTGTCACAGCAAGGACATAAATTCAGAACAACTGTCACAGTTTTACACTCATCCCAACAGCATTTCACGTAAAACTATTGCTTGTAAAAATGTAGAACTGTGAAAAATATGTTTGGTTAAGCCACATCTGCTGAGTATTTTACAAGTCTCAGAGCTTGGCAAATTCACAGGTATAATTTTAACAGCACAATATTTAAAGGCAGACAGCTGGCAGACAATGTGGATTCAGGGCTCTATTTCCTATTTTTTTTCCTATGTTTGCATGCTTGAGCTTTGCAGGCTAATCCCATATTTAAAGAATGATGAACACATTATTTTGCCCCAATTACACATGTAACAGCACTAAAGTAGGTCAGTGCCATTTATTAGAAATAAGTGTTTTAGTGCAAACAATATATTTCTCTTAGGGGAAAAATATCTACAGATTTTAATGGAAAAAAAAGACACTTTTCTACTAGATTAGATCTTGAACACAAATTTATTAAAAACTCTCCTTTTTCCATAATGAACCTAGAAGGTGCCCTTCTTGAACCATAGAAACTAAACAGACTTCCTCTCTGAGCTATATGGTGTTAAGAAAAAACCTAAAAATAGTAAGAATCTTTCCTTTTATACAGTGTGCAAGGTATAAGTAGAATTAGATACATGACTTTTATAAGTTTACGAGTTATTCCCAGCCCATATTCAGGGTTATTTTCCCTGTGCAGCACAGCAGAGATTACCAGGACAGGCACAGAGGCAGTAGGTGACTGACAGGGCACACTGAAGATGAGCAGAACTGCCTAAGACTCAGTGATACCTCTACCGAAAATATTTCCACTCAGTCTCTATCAGGTAGCAAGTGAGGTATAAACAGAGAAAAGACAACTCTTTAAGTAGCAATGCATTTATTTTACAGCCTGCCCACCCTGCCTGCTTCCTCCATTAGAGCACTTTGCTGTGCTCCAGGAGCTCTCCTGAAGGTAGTTACATTTATGAACTGTTTGCTCTCTGCTCACCTTGCAGCCAGCACAGCACAACCATCACTCACTGCAAGGGAAAGGGAACCTGGTGAAGAAAAACAGCTCTCCCTGAATGCCCTCATAAATTCACAAGGAGAAATAACTGTGCAGCACTACTCAAACCCTTTAGTTTTATTAATGGCAGGAGGGCAGTATTTCTCTCCAATAAATTTCCTCCAGCTTCCCCTACTGGTTGAAATGGAAGACACTCCATGTTGGACAGTTCTACTTGCCTCATTATTACAAGTCCTACAAAATATTAAATTGTGTAATCTGATTCATAGGAGTGCCTGTGGCAGAAATACACTCTCAGAGAACAAGTAAGTAATGTGGGAGTTTGAGCACCAGCAGTCTTCCCTGAAAGAAGGGCTACAGTGCAAGTGTAGCTGTGATATTCTGCAGTAGCTGATACAGCCAGCATACCTACTCCTGCCCTAAACCAGCCTTTAGAACTTGCACTGCTCAACTGTTTGTTTGTTTTGCTGTTTTTCCAAAGCCTCAGAGCGTAAACAGGTTACTGAAACATGGAATGTGGTGTTATTAGCAAGAACATCACAGATTCATTTTTTACTACAGATCTCTAAGTGAGAGGTTCATTATGATGTTTTTTGCAAAAGCTGAGAACAAGTTTGCAACTCTCCAATGTGCAGCACATGTTTTGTTCTGCTTTCTTCTCTTTCCCAGTAAGGAACATACTATCCTAAAACCAGTCTTCATTTTTTTTTCCCTTTTTAGAGGAGGCTGAGGGAGACAGTATGGAAATGGCATCAAGACACGTTTTCCGCAACAATAATGTGAAGTCTACCTTGCATAGCTTAACATTTTTAATCACTCCCAAGCACATACCTTGTGTGAGGAATAGAGCTAAAATGATGTGTTTACTGAATGGTGGCAAGCCTAAAAAAGCACAAACTGGATGAACGGATACTCAAGCATCTGCTTAATTACAGTTAAATATAGGAGAACATGTATAATTTCAGCCTTTAATACCTGCACCTGGCACCACCCAGTTCAGAGCTTTGTGCGATAAGCACTCCAAGGCATCAGCTTTCAGACGGCCCTGGAAATGGGAAAATGGAATTTATGAACCATGTGGATGGACCAGCCGCTGGGATGACAATATCTCCTACAATAGTGAGGGTGCTGATATTGATCTACCTACTTTTGTACTACTTCATTGTGTTGCATAAATGTTATGACTCAACACTATGGCCAGTTTCCGGATGTGTGGAAGCTTCTGCAGGGGGTGTCCACGTCTGGAATAATCTCTTTCTCATCCCTGAATTTCAGGTCCCTTTAAATACAGGGGATACAGGCCAGTGATGCTTTGCACATAGTGAAAAAAATGATAAAAAACAAGAAAAGGTAAAAAAGACACAGCAGAAAGTAACTGTGTGATAGAAGAACTTTGAAAAGTTAATTTTTAGGTAAACTAGAGGCAACTACTTTAAAAGCTGTACTAGTTTGAAAACAAACCAGTGGGAGATCACAAGTCAGAATTATAATTTAATAGGAAAATTAAAATAAATGCAATAGTACAAGAACACTGACAGAGTCAGGATACAACCTGACACCCTGTTAGTCAGGGTGGTGGTAGCAGTCCAGATGAAGTGGTCCTGTTGAAGCAGTGATCCTGTAGAAGGGTCTGGTCTTCACCTGAAGGCCCAGTGGTAGCTCTTGTCCTCTGGGAATCCAGTAGGTAAAGGCTGAGAGCGGTGTTCCAAACCTCAGATTTTATCCAGGTAGGAATGCTTGGTTCCTCCCCCTGGGCGGAGCATCTCACAATGGGATGATGTAACTTTATGAGACATGCAGTGAGGCTTGATGGCCCATTAACGGAAGATATCTCCCAGAGGGAGTTATCAGGAATGTGTCATGGAAGAGATAAAGAACATTGCCCCACCTGGTTTTAACAGATGGTGATAGAATACATACCTTTGGTTACATCTTACATTGTAACCTAAGATACAAGTACACAGTACAAGAAACGTATCTTTGGGGAGATGGCAGCTGGGATGAAGCATGCAGGAAAAACGTAACATTTTTTTACATGGATTTGCAATTGATGATGGGGACACTACAGTGCATACAAAGTCACTTCACCTGTCATTGAAATGCAGTTTCCTGTAGAGTGGAAGGTAGTTACCAGTTAAGAGAAGATAGCAACACTATAAATAAGAACTTAGAGCAATGGATTTTGAAAAGCTGTAAGGGGGAATTTTACATAGGCAGAATGTAATTGTCCATTTGGAACTCAGCCAGATACACATAACTCTGAACTCTGCGTTTGCTGCCAATCTAAATAACACCACATCCTGTCATTTGCAGTGGCAGGACTGCTAGGCAGCTCATAGATTACGCACTAGGTACCTTGTGAGCTTTTTGCAGGATGCCTATAGCAAACCCTGCTGTCTGGGAAGAAAAAAGCCAGAAAAAAAGCCAATTCAGGCCCAGGCAGCATGACAAACATTCTGTTACTTTAAAGTCAAGGGCTGATCCTTTTTCACACATTAGAGATGTAAAAAGTTATTTGGCATATCAGCCTTCTTGCAAGCAACTGCAGCCATCTGGCTTTCCTTCAAACCTCCCGCCCAGACAGCTCCTTTTTGTGGACAGCCCCTGGGGAACCTCACATGTTGTTGACAGCTCCCGCAGATGGGTGCTTTCCCCTCCCTGTTCCTATCTGCCTATATCCCTGCTTCGACTCACAGTAGCTTTCTGTTTCCAGACATGCTGCTGAAGCTGGAAACAAGTGCCAACTGAATCAGATCTTTTCAACGAGACACACTCTAAACTATGTTCTCAGCACTTAATAGGCCATCTCACAATCCTCTTGGCACATGCTCTCAGTCTGTTTTCCTGCAGCTACTGGATTCTCCACACTGTGCTATTCATTGGAAGAGACAGGCGTATTATCCATGTTAGCCACATGGGCTGGAAAGCAGCCCTTGGAGCCCATCCAGATCACTTTACCTACTTAGTGCTGTATCCAGGATGCTCTTTTCATCCAGGATATTTAAGCACCATTTCAGAGAGCAACATAGTAGACTTAGAGCAAGTAAAATCCTCCCCAGATCCTGAATTGTTTTCCCTCCTGACTTACTAGACAGAGTATAAATGATTCTTGCGGGTTTCTGAGCACTTTGTCTTTCAAGGAACGGTTAAAGCTTGAAGAACAGTAGTAAACCACACAAATTCATAAGGGAAAATATATGATACACTGGGAGCATGTTTCTTGCTATCCAAATTTGAATTATACATGTATCATTTATCAACATATAAGATTTATGTATTCTCCTTAATTTCCTGCTTCAGGGGACGAACCTGTTCTGAACTGAGAGCTTGAAAGGAAACTCTTGTGAGGTTATGCCCTGACCTCTTAAATTTAGTGGCACAGAATTATTTACACTAGTCGGGACCCCTAAAGATCCAATGTCCCACACAAGAGCAGGGCAAACTTCAGAGGTAGATCAGGTTGCCCTGGGCCTTGTCTACTCAAGTTCTGCATATCTCCAAGGACAGAGGCAACACAGACACTTTTTAAAGACATTCAGAGACACGCAGATAAGAGTGCCGATTCTGCTGTGTGATGATAATAGTTCTAGGGAGATACTCACTGCCAAAATACCCATATTTGTAGAGGGGCGGCCCCAAAACATTCAGGCCCTCCCCGCCTCCAGCCCCGCCCCCTCAGAAGACTCCTCCTGGGAGGAGGACTCTGAAACTGTTGTATGACCTACCCAGGGAGTGGAGTATGGGCGGCAACTCCCTTCTAGGCCGGCCCCTGTTTCCAGAATGTTCTATGTAATTCGGTGGTTCATTGATTGTTGTATGTTGTACCCTCCCCCTGGACCCTGTGATTCGTCCCTGTGTCACCAAACCCCTCCCCTGAACTGTCCCAATTGGTTGTCAACCCTTGACCCCTCCCAGTTTCCCCCTGGTTGAAACCCCGTGCACAGACGTGCGCGGGGGCTCTCTCCCTCGAGAGCTCTACCAGCTCACTCCTGTGTGGACCCCTCCTTGAACCCTAAATAAAGAGAGCTGTGGAGACCCCCTCCCACACCCTTTTTCCTCAGTCTCAGCGTGTTCTATCCTGCGCCGGAGGAAGCCTGAGAAAGGAGACCCTCCTCAAAGCGCCAGACATCCGCGTCCCGCTGTTCCCTCTCCCTAAGTGTGACTGGCCCGGCCGGCGGGGATCAGAGGACAAAGTGAGGTCTGAGGGTACGACCCGCCTCAGATAGCTCTCCAGGTGCTGCGAGCCTGGTCGGAGCAGCCCAAGTGGGGGGGCAAAACCCAACACATATTCACATCCTAATCTCCCTTTAGGCAAAAGCAAAGGTGAGAGACTTGCAAAGGATGATTTGAGAGAATCTGGGATAATACAAGGAACCTGTCTCTCGTAATTATGTAAACTATCTAGGGAAATAAGTGTACAAGGTCAATGCTTTAAATTAAGTATCTACACTTAGGAAATGCAAATATCCAACAAAGGATAAATAACAATTTCTTAAATATCCAGAAAACCTTGGAAAAATAGCATCATCCACTATTACTGTAGCACTATGGATGTCCAGAGTTTAAACTGATGAACGTATTTATAAATCTCCCCAATTTCAGACTGCCTTCCGTGTTTCACACAACTGAGCCAGTCAGACACAACATAAAATGCAGGTGTTTTAGAAGAGGTGGGCATGACCTGAAAGCTACAGCCTTTTATTCAAGTAACTTTTTTTTTCTTAGAGCCACTTGAAATTGTACTAGATGGTAAAAAAACTATAGGGGAAGGAATAATGTACTCTTCCATCTTTCGGCATTGTAAAATCCACTCATGCTCCAGAGAGGTACAGAATAAAGGGTAAACTTTTCTGCAGCCAGCTATGTCTTTAGTTTGTTACGAGTAGCGTGGCCTAGTTTATAATTACAGTCTAATACATGTTTAGGGCTGTTGTCCTAATTAGCTACTGTTAGCGTGGAAAACACATAATCATGGAATGATTATATGCAGGTGCTTTTATTTGAAGAGCTCTGGGAATCAGGCGTACAGACCCAAATCTGACTCCGACATGGATTCGAGATGGATACATTTTTATACCCTTTCCTTACATAACTGTTGCCTAATCATATGTTAATCATTGACTTACTATTGTTGATTTCACCCGAGCATGAGTTACTAGACAATCATCACATTTAACTTGGTCATCTACCATACGGGGGATACACAGGTGCAGGTTCATATGATTTAGCAAAGACAATGGTGGGTACAAGATAATGGTGGGGTACACTGGTGCAGGTCTACATGATTTAGCAAAGACAATGCCCACTCCCATTTCCGAGGCCTGCTGTAGCTACCACGATTTTAGAA
>VZTE01002560.1:0-21416 GCA_013397775.1 Eulacestoma nigropectus
GACTGGGTATTCTGAATTGACAATGTGTTAATGTAATACAGAAAACATACATCCTACAAAGAGACGTTCCAAAGCTTTTCCTCAAACAAGATTATGCAGCACCAAACAACACAAAATCTTCATTTCTCCAACTAAAAGATACATACTCTTCCTGAAAGAGCAACTGCTTTAACCACTCTTGAGATCCCGAGGTCGTACAGACAGAGAACACTTCCCTCTGCTTCCTCCAACCCAACCAGGAGTCCAGTCCTCTTCTGCCAAGAAAACTCCTTCACCACGCGAACAGCGGGAGGCTGCTCGTTCACTCCGCTGAAGCGATACGCAGAGAGCCGCTCTCCCGTCACAGAGTTCACCACCTCCAGCTGAGGGCCACACGCCAGCCACGCCAGGCCACTTCTGCCTGCAAGGGAAAAGAAACGGGACTAAACAAATCCCCAGCAGAAGAACTGAAACAACAGCAAAGTCACTGTCACTGCGCCTTTCCCTCAAATGCACCAAAGGGAAGGAGACCAAACTACCTACTCCTGGACAATTATTTTACATCACTCATTGCAATCCTCAACCAAAGCACTTGTCATTCCTGCACTCAAGAATGTTGACTGTTCGGGATAAAGATTACATCAGACTGATCTCTAGTCTGTATGCCATACTTGCCTTGGTTTTGCTAGAAAACACCTAAATATGTACAGGAACACAAGTCTCAAAGCACACTTCAAATACAGCCCATCTAAACCAATTCATTTCCAGCTTAAGAATTTTGCTTGACACATGACTACTCTGGGCAGGGATTTGGACAGGAAATTATCTTCAAATGGGCACTGCATGAGTCAATTTCAACTTTTACACTTTAACACTTTAACAAGTGTTGTTTCACTGAAGAATTTAACACTTGTTCCTTTACTGAGGAACTTCAAGCTCAAAGCAAGGATTAGCTCCATTACTGCATTTACAGTCAGGTAGAGAAGATTCCACCTGGTCTTAACACAAGCCCAGACATCCAGACAGGCATCCAGCTCTACTTTCAGATCACCTAGAAAGTCAACTAGCTAATCTGCTTAGCTGCTTTCAGCAACTCTCACTGGGTCCTCATCTGCATCTTATTAAATACCTTGGAAATACGTGGGCAGTGCTTGAGCTGGTACAAAGAAATACATCCCAAAACAACATGATTTCTTCTTTGAAAACTGCCTTCTATTTCATTCAGAACTGAAGAAAGCTCATTGACTCATCATAGTCAGCTAAATTATTTTAAGAGCACAAGATTGGAGCAGGCTGCTGCAGTTTCTGTGTTTAACTCTATGAATGGTTTAGTATTAGCATTTCTAATTGTTAAAACATACTGTTTGTGCTATCAGAACCTGATGCATCTTAACAAAACAAACCTGATTCTATGACCCTGTGCTTCAGGCAATAACAACTTTATACCAGAACCAAATTTAAAAGAAAATGCTCACCTCCAGAAAACTTCCCACACAGCACAGAGTCTAGGGTGGTCTCAGCTTCTGCAAGTGCCTGAACAGTCACCTCTGGAAACTGCAGCAGACTGCTCGTTACCTGAGCCGTTAGGTCTCGCATTCTTCACTGTAAGTAAAGAAAAAAAGGCAAAAAGAAAACTCATGTCAGCCATAAATATTTTTGAGACTGACCCAAGCTTCATCAGTACACAGTTACAACTCTCATATACATCATCTGTAGCTCTTTTTCCTTAAAAAGAAATGGCACTTGGGACAGTTTTTCATCTCACAGCAGAGCAAAAGGAGAATCTTCTGCTTTTCTGATGCCTGTGAGATCAACAAAAAGTGACACAGAGAGATGGACAAGATAAATAACAGGAAAGAGAACAACACACCGAGTTCAAGCTTACTTATACAGGTTAGCAAGATGTGATCTCAGAAAAATCATATTTTAAAAAGTTTGTGCTCTCCAGGAAGCACAAACCTACAGCAGAAAATGAGAAGTAGAAAGGATTTCAGCGCTCTATTCCAATAGCCCCCAACAGCCAAGATTCTGTATCAGATGCAGACCAAAGGTTTGATTTCCCTTTAAGTGAGAAAACAAAACTAACACAGATGAGAATTGGACATTAGAGCAAATTTACCCAGCTACCTGCTGTGGTTCTTGTCTGACACAACTCTGCTTTCATCCAACAGCTGCAGCCTGTCTAAGGTGGTTAAGCAAGGAAAAGTTCCTAAAGTCTGTGCTGTGCCAATCTTGTCTCTACATTGCTTGCTTTACCCGGACAGAGAGACATGGGTGCCAAGGGTCTCAGTACAGAACTCTGCAGTGTGGTACTTCACTGCTTGTCCCTCCCAGCACAAGTTCTAGAATCTTGGCTTCATAACGAAATTCTAGAAAGGCCTTCTGGAACCACTGGCAGTCATCTTGTCCAACTGCCCTGCTGCTTAAGCTGTCAGCCACAGCAGGCTGCCCAAGGCTGTATCCAGATGGATTTGGAACATGTAATTCTCCAACAGGCTTTTACAACCAGCAACCTGACAAGATCAACTGCAGAAACACCTGCAACCCATGCAACAGGGCCTGGTGTTCGGTGACTCTCTCCTGACAGTGCAGGGATTCTATTCTCTCCACCACACCAGTAAAACAGCGTCACACCAGGAAAGGCCTGTCACCACTCTTTCTCCAAAACTGTATCTGCCACCTTAATTCCCAGAGCAGCAAGTCGCGCAGTCCTTGGCTGTCATGCCCCCCCCGGCCTCCCGCAGACGCGCCCCTGCCTGGCTAAGCGGCAGCCACGTTGCTGTCAGGCTCCTGCAGGGCCCCGCTCAGCCTCCACCGGCCGGGCCTGCCCTGAGGGGAGGGCGTGTTGGCTGTTGCCAGAAACAATGTATCCATCACCTGCAGCAGGGTGCCCTGCGGCTTTGGGAGCCACACTGTGAGGAAGACATTAAACTGTTGGAGACCATCCGAAGGAGGGCTGTGAAGATGGTAAAGGGCCTAGCAGGGAAGCTGTATGGAGGAGTGGCTGAGGTTACTGGGTCTGTTCAGCCTGGAAAGAAGGAGACTGAGGGGAGACCTCATTGCAGTTACAACTTCCTTGTGAGGGGAAGAGGAGAGGCAGACACTGGTCACTTCTCTGTGATGCCCAGTGACAGGACCAGAGGGAAAGGCCTGAAGCTGTGTCAGGGGAGGTTTCCGTTGGGCATTAGGAAAAGTTTCTTCCCCCAGAGGGTGGTTGGGCATTGGAACAGGCATTCCACCCAGGGACGTGGTCACAGCACCAGCCTGACAGAGTTCAAGCAATGTTTGGGCAATGCAGTTGGGCACATGGTGTGACTCTTGGGCATGGTGCTGTGCAGGGCCAGGAGCTGGAGTTCAATGATCCTTGTGGGTCCCTTCCAACTCAGCTTATTCTGTGATTCTGTGTGAGAACATATATGATGTGCTGCATTATGGTGTTCAGATCATACAAGGGTCCCAGTGCCAGCAACTGGTGGGACCACAGGTCATTGTGTGAGTGTCAGCAACCAAAGTCAGGTCCCAGGTGACCTCGGTCCAGGTTTGCAGTGTCAGCAAGTGGGGCAGTGATGGTCTCAGTGCCAGAGGCTGAGCTGGAGACCACGGTTACAGGGCACGTGTCCAAGGGTGGTTGTATTTTTCCCTAGCCAGATGTGCACACATAAATTGCTGGCAGACTTCAGGTGGGCTAGCCAGTGAACAGGAGGAAAACCTGTCGCTGGGAAGATTCAGTGTCTCAGCCAGAGGGCAGGGAGGCAGCCCAGGGTGGGGGCACAGACAATTGTTTGTGCCAGGCTTGGAGCTGTGCTGATCTTCTGGGCCTCTGTAGACATGGCAGGGTGGGAACCTACAGGCGAGGGAAGGGGATTGTGGTCAGTTGCCATAGTGCTCGATGGCAGGTGTTAGAGGCACAGCCCTGTCTCCAGCAGCCTGCAGAGCCACACGTGCTCTTGTTATGCTTGTGCATGGTGGATGTTCAGCCTCGCTACTGGCTGAACCTGCCATGGGGAAAGCAGCACCCACATCCATGGGTCTGGAACAGAAACACCCCAAGGTATGGAGTGCACCAAGGCAGGCCCCTGGGGCAGGAAGGAAGATACCATGGGTTAGCAGATTTGTAACATCCTGCCACTACTTGGGCAGACACTCATACCAAATGTTAAGCTTGGCAATAATACATTAACTAACTTAAACTTTTTTTTTTTTTTGCATTTCCATGTTGATAATGGCAAGTGAGATGGGAAGGAGTGTGTTTTCACTGTTGTGCTAGAATCCACTGGACCACAAGCAGAGAAGGATGGTGATAGAGCAGGAGCATCCAGCAGATACAAAAGCCGTACTAAGGCTAAAAACATCATGCTTCATGCATAGAAGAGAGGGTACAATAAAGCTTCTGTTCCCTATAAAGGTGTACAGAAGAAAGCATCCATTTTCTTTATTGAGGTGCTGAAAAGACTCTCTCATGAACACCCTGTTCAAGAGTGAAGTTAGGAAGCATAAAGGAGATTAAAGCTCATTGTTTGAACAACAGGGTTACTAAAAACTAATTTTTAGTTCTGTTAGGGATCAATTAATGTCACCTTTGACAAATTATTTTAAGGTTTATCTGTAAATCTAGCTCTAATACATCAACATTTTGTTCAACACTATTTTATAGGATTCAGTATGTGTTATACTCTAAGAAACTGAGTATATGGAGCAACTACTTTTGCCAATTTGAAAGTACCAGTGTCTTTTATAGTACAGCCTGGAAAGGTCTTGGAAATAAATTACTCTTTGTGCAAATCCCGTATTACTTGTTCTTTTTCCAGTGCTGCGTGATTTTGAAGCACTCTTTGCACACAAGAGGTGCCAGGCCTCTGCTTGCACCATAACTGGTCATCATCAAGTAGCTCTTCCCTGGGCTGGTCTGACTCTATGCCAGCAGAGCTGCATTATAGCCTAGCCAGGCACCCTCCAGCACTCCTTGCCCAAGACCACACAAGACCCCTCTCTAAAAAAACAGCCAAGTGTATCCTCTTCATAGGTGTGCAAGCTCTGCTGTCCAGTAGGAGTGCCCCCACTAACAGCAAGATTTGTAAATATGCGTGAAAGCAGCACTGAGTTCCAGGATGACAGAAATGTGGGTAACACTACATAGCGCCTCAAACCACCACCAGACATGTGCATTACACTTAAGTGAATGTTAATAAGGAGAGATAAAAAACCGTGACCATTCTACAACAGTATTAGCAAAAACTGATTTTAGCTGCTTCTTTGAATAAAATCTTACCTAGCTCATGTAACTGTTGGGTCCTGCTGAGATAAGCACACTGTTCTTGTCCTTTAAGGAAAACACTATGGTCAGAAGCTGCAACAGGTCAGATCAAAAGCAAAAGTTTTCCTGTGCCATGGAATCCTGGGGTCATATATGCTTGTACTGTTGGTTTTCACAGAAATCACACACCCACCTCCTGCATCCTTCTCTCAGTGTTATTACAATCCCAGTTGTAGTATCAAAATACAGGCAAGCAGTCATTCACTAATAATTGATGTTTCAGTTCAGATTTAAACCAAGTTCTGCATACCACAATGACTGCAGTCAGGATGAGCCTGCTCGAGTCACAACACAGCCAAGGAGGAACTGACCTGAACAAATGGACACGTCAGTAACCGTAACTTGCATTTTTCCCTCTACCTCACATATTGGTCATCCACACAGCCCAGTGCTGGAAAATGCATTTTATTTCAGTAATAGCTTTAATTCAACAGGAACCACAGAACATTTATCTTCAAGCATATCAAAGAGACTCATTATCATGACTACTTTGGTGAGAAAAGCATTCCTGGAACAGAAACCCAGAAGCTTGCACAGAAGACAAAAGTACAAACAAAAGAAACAAACACTGTCCTATTGCCTGAAATTCTATTATTTCAGTATTTTCAGATTGGCCTAGACTAATTGGTGGCAAGCATTGTCTAACTACTCATGAGAACCTATGGACAGGTTTCTCCCTGTAGCTTCTTTTTTCCCCACCAGAAATCAACAACTTTGCTATATATTAGTTACATGGGAAGTAATGAAATTGCAGCAAATAAATTTATTGCACTGACAACCCTGAGAGTGTTCCACGAGAGGAAGTTCTGATGGGGGATTAAAATTGTTATCTGTGCCCTTACTTGCACACTGGACATGTACAAATATTAAGGCAAATAAACAAAGTCAATGTGAATCAATTAGCGCTTCAAGGACCGAGTAGCTATTGAAAGTAAAATAGATTTAAATCTCCTTTGTGTTATAACCTGGAATGAATACTTTCATCAGCCTTAGCTAATAAACATCTGAAGAAAAAAAAAAGTCTTAGGAATATTTGTGTTAACTCTCTGAGGTAAGTCAAGAGAACCATTTCCACTGTAACATTTCTTTTCTTTACCAAATACCTTCTAACAGCAGTCCTTAATGTTAGTCATACTCCCGTCACTAAAATATCTCCTCCTGTGTGTTTCCTGGAAGTAAAACCTGCCATTAACACCCCATTTTATTCTTTCTGAAAGGTAAGATTCTGCTGTCCCAAGGCAGTCAACCTTCCAGTGGAGTTTTCTCTGGGCTTACACCCCAAAGGTACAGATGCACAATCCAGCTTCAGCTTTTGGCCATCCAACACTGGATTAAAGCAGATACATTAACATACTCTTGAGGAATTCTAGCATTTCTTTAGGGGATAAAAACATACATTCTTCAAGCAATTACTTTCCTATAGAAAAACGTCAGAATGTTCTATTTCATGATGAGCTGTAGTTCCTGTGAAATTCCCATCCTGTTTGCAAGAAAATTGCAGCTCTATGCCCTTACAGCCTTCTGCATCCATCCACCACCACGATGCATCCCACCTCCTCTCACAGGCCGCTCCTACCCTTCTCTGGCACTACAATTCTCTCCCTCTCAGATACAAGTGCAAACAGCTGCAAATCATCTTTTCCACTCATCCTTCACACATGTGTAGCAAGCCTACACAGAAAGCACCCACATAAAATCTATTTTCTCCACTTCATTATAAACCCATCCTTTATTGAGGATAACTGAGTTGGCACCCTTAACAATGTTCACCATCTTCCTTTTCTCAGGCTCTAAACAGAAAGTCAATGTCTGGTTTTGCTTCCATTTCCTTCTATGTTCTTCAGATTTCTCAGCTCCCACTCCTTGTTACACATTATGCTCACATGCCTTTTTAGACTGCTCCTCGGGGAAACTGGTCAGCACTGGAGAACTACGCATTGAATCCAAGTTACAAAAAAAGGGAAAAAAAGAGTAAAACATTTTACACGTAATTAAAACTCCTTTTAAGCAAAAAACTAATAGAAAATTGCAAACCTTTACAAAGTTATTAAATCTAATGCCAATTGTCTTTTATTGCTATTGCTTGCTTTCTTCCTAAGCACAGCCAAATTAAGATATTTTAGCTGAGGTGTAAATAAAAGAGACACTAAAATTAATAAAATCAGCTAATGCTGTATTTTCATTTGTTCTAATTAATTTTCATACCAAAAAATATACATATATATAAGTATAAATGACAGAACTGTGTTAAAACCCTATTAAGCTATCTTCACTAGCATTTCATCAGTCAGTTCCATTTGACAATAATCAGAAAATTTTACAAATACTCTTGCACACTACAAAAAACAATCAGATTTGCCACCTGTATTCTATTCCAATTTTGAAAATTTGACTTTTTACCCCATTTTCGGAGCTATTTACTGCACTTCTGTGCAATGTGAATATAAAAAAAATATTGCTAGAACTTCCCTCCCCTTTCCTCTTTGACCACATTTATAGTCATTCAAGTACACAAGAGAAAATAATTACTAACTTGACTCAAAGGTCTCAATCAAACTGCCACTTTCACATTTTAAACATCTGACTTTTTTTTAAGCTTTCATTCAGTCATGAATACTTCCCCAAGGAGAAAAATATCCAAGTGCATGCAATTGCTTCTCTAGAATGATCTGTTCTGAGACAGAAAAATCACGGCCCCAGAACAATCTTGTTTCACAAGCTTAGTCTGTTATTAATACATTCATTCACTATGTACAAGCTATTAGTTAATAAATAAATTATGTCTTGAAATAACTGTAGTAGTTTTTACTAATTGAAAAGTTTAATATCAGGTTCCACCATTCTGTAGTCTTCAAAGTTGCATCCATATATAAATTAACATACAGAAAAATAATCCATTGTCTAAAAGACTGCACATCAAAATAGTACTTCCATGTCTGCTTTTAAAAGAATAGGTTTGTGACTTTATTTATACAAATTGAAACTTTATAGGGACATATACTCCTTAACCCAAGACTGTTAATGAAATCATTATTCAAAAATACGGTTTGTAACTAAGACTTCTGTACATTTTTGTACCTTTTTCAGACTATTATATTAGCGTTACCATCAGGTTTTCGGTGCTGTGATATGCAGGCTTCAAATACTGCAAAGCATGTTTACAGACAGTAAGTATTTCAATTATAGTAGCAGTCATATTATGAAAATAATTTTGGCTCAAATTTCAAAGTATCTGGGTAGTATTCCTTTAAATCCGATATGCTACTGTAAGCATCACACCATCTGTACAGTGAACTTTTTGCTGACAACAAATTTTAAAAAATAATGACACATCTGAGGTGTGATCTGGTTTTATGAACTGAAGAGCAGCTTTCCCAAAGTTTAAGACAAATACAAAAAAAAATATTGCACAGCTTAAAACACAATTGTTTACATTCTGACTTCAATACAGTACAACTTAACCGTGAATGTAAGGAATTACCAGTTTGTATTTTAAGTCCAATTATTTGTGCCAGAAGGTCAAACATTATTTTAAAATTAAAACTACTGTGTTTAAAATGTTTACTTGTTATAGGAGTTCTAAACAAACTTTTAAAAAGCTTTTGGAATCACTTTTGAGAGTCTGTAACTCCCGCAAACCAACATTAAAAGTTCTGAGCAATACAGGTCATTCAACCCAATATTCCCTCAAAAAGCTATCAGACAGTAAGCACATTGGGAAGTATACATTTTTATTTAACATTCCTAAAATAAGCTGTATTTACATATTATATAAATGTATGAAGTCTTAATATAAAATAGAAAACTGCATTGACTGAGGAAATCACACTCCATATGGAGTTACTTACTGAAGACCATTTTTTTATGAAATTTTACAATAATTTATATAAATTATCTCTTCCAAATTAGATGATTTTTCTTCTTTTACTAATTCACACAATTTTGATGACTTTACAAAGAGTGGTGTACATTATAAACTTAAAAAAACAGTTACAGCATCTTCCGGCGCACAACTGGCTTTGGAAAATTAGACAGTCTTTTTTTGTTCTTTCTTAGGGTCTTCCCTGCTGCATCTGTAGTTTCTTTCTGTTTGGTTTTTGTTCCATCCACTGGACTTCCAAAAGGAGAGATGAATTTTATTTCCACTGGTGGAGGTGACCAAGAACTTTCTTTTGTGGTTCTGAAAAGAAGGATAGGCATCAAATCAATTTTTCATTACTAACAGTATTTAATCGAGGAAAAAACTGACATGGAATTACAAAATCAGTTCCAAAGAAAAATGCATGGGCTTCTTTGTAGATAGAATTAAGGCAGAAAAGGCACATAAATAAGGTTTGTTTTGTTTTTATTCCCTTTACTCATTGTCTGGCCACTTCTCGCCTTGTATGAGAAACTAAACTGGAAGAGTGAGGTTTCACAAGGTGGAATAAGACAATGTAAGAGCATTGCAATGTCACCGCTGCAGTTAGTATCCACCTGCCCTTTTCTATCCCCTCCCTCTTCTGTTTCCATTAGAAAACCAAACCCTTAAATGGGGAAAAGGTGCCTATTAGACCAGCAAGCTGGACAGACTGATAGAGTGAGAAAAGACCTGCACAGGCAAGTGAGGAAGAAGTAGTTAGGTGCTTAACAGCTGAATCACCATCACATTAAGAAATGCAAATAACTGTTCAAAACTTATTTCATACTTGCTTGCTTTCTTCATTTTTGATTTTGGAGTTCTACCTTTCTTCAATTTTTGCCTTCCCCCAGACTCTATGGATTTGGTATCCTCTTCCTCTTTAGCTGGTACCTCCTACATTAAGGCAACAAAAATGTTACTCATTAACAAGTTTTTACTATTCTACAGAATAATAATTTTTTTTCATTAAGAAATCATGCCAAAGTTATATCCAAAAGCATTTGCAAAAACAAACCTTCCACATCAAGTTATTTTACCGTTCCAAAAGTTCAAATTCTGAAATTAACAGATGACATACCAAGTAAGTTTGAAGAAAGCCACTGTGCCTTTTGTTAAAGGCAAAACAGTATTTACCAATTCTTGATTTACATAGATTCAAAACTGACTTTTGTAGCTAGTTTTCATGAAGAAAAACAAAATTTTAGCTTCATTTTAAGTTCTTTTTAGATATGTTTCCAATGAAAAAGGCAAAGCATTGCAAAGCACGATCTCAAAAAATGGTACAGAATTAAAATCAAGAACATGGGACAAGTGGAGTTTTTACTTACTGCTTCTTTCACAATTCGGGAAATGCTAGCTACATTTTTTCTCCTTGACCTCAAAAGAGGAGGTGAAAAGACAAATTGAGAAGACAAATCCGGGTCTAAATCCTTAAACTGTATAGGATGATCTGTTTTTCCAGCTGTAATGACAATGCATTGTTAGCATGCACACAGGTTATACATGAAGGACAATAATATTAAATTACAGCTGACAAATAAGAGCACAATAGCTCCCCAATAGAAAGGTTCAATCAACTTTATAAACACCTCATGCAAAGGCATTTTTCCCCTAATAACTGCCTCTTGGGATCTTTTCTTTTACCATAAATAGTGAAACAAAACTAAGCCAGTGTAGTGATTTTACCTGCACTTACAGAATCAAAGATATTGTACTCCAGAGGCACCAACAGTCCTTAAACATCTCAAAAAAATTTATCATGTACTCTAATTAAAAGACTCCTATGTACACTCATTTCACTGACTAAGTATACACCCATGAAAAATAATCACATAATTAAACAGCTGTATAGTTTGTTGCAACATGCAGCTCATCTGAACTTAAAAAGTGAACACAATTTGGAAGCACACATCCTTTATTTCTCTGCTGTGGGGGAATGGATGGCAATCACATATTCACAAATAATCTCTGTTTTTCAAAATCTGATAGAAATTAAGTTCCTCGCAAAAATATACGTTAAATTTAATTTCACTGCTTAGATTAGCTTCATAATCTATTTCTAACAGAACTAAGCAGGCAGTCACACAGAGTTCAGCCAAAAGATGAACTGCCTCTCGGCAAATTTTTTCTTTTGCATGCTTTCATTCTTTACAATACTTAAGGCCATCCTCAAGGTTTGTTTTCTGTGGTTTATAAAAGGAATATGCCCTGTTTTGCATATAAACATAATGCACCTACCTTCAAATTTCTTTGTCAGCTTTGTGAGAGGAGGAGAGAAAAGGAAAGCCTCATCTTCCTCAGCAGACAGCTTCTGATGGATGGCAGTTCTGCGCGATCTGGTTCTTGTAACACGATCTGTCAGAGCTCTTGGTGTCTGATCATGTCCTGAGGGGTTTATGTCTTCAAGCAGCAAAGGACTACCACCAGGTCCCTGGGAGGTGTCCTCGGACATTGATCGCCTCTTCCTGCCCCGACGCCCCGTCCTTACTGTAGTCCTGGGTGTGGCTGGCTCCTCGCTTGGCTCTGCAGGTGTTTGCTCATGAGTATCCACTTTTTCTGGATTCTCGTGTGGCACTCTTCTAGTTCTTCTCTTAGGAGTATCAAGGACTTCTACTTTCTGACCTGAATGTGTGTCTTCCTGAGTAGAGGTAGGCTCTGGGTCTGCCAAGAGGTTTTGTGCCGCCTTCCTAGCACTTCTTCTAGGTGTGACAGGAAGTTTAAATTCTGTTTGAGGAAGCGATGATTTAGACAGATCAAGATCAGAATTTTCTGAAACTTCTGATGAACTAATCTTTCTTCTTCTGCCTCTTTTACTTGGCACAGGTAAAAGGAGTTGGTCACTAAGCTGCACCTGTTGATCCTTGACAGTATCTTCAGTAAACTGTAAATTAAAGCTTTTCAATTTTCTTGCACTTCTACTGGGACTGACTCCTGTTTTTACTTTATGATCAGTGTCAGTATTGCTAGTTTCTGGATTTCCAGCTGAACTTTTTCCTCCTTTAGTCCTTTTGGAAGCGAAAGAAGCAATAATGCTGCCTTCAGCAATAGGCGTTTCCTCATTAGCCTCTTCTTGGAGTTCAGGTGCAGCTTCCTTTGCTCTCCTTAGTCCTCTTCTGGGAGTAACAGGCTGCATACTGTCAGACAAGGTTTGCCCATCAGAATGGCTGCTTTCTGTTTTTTCTGAATTTGACACTTTAGGTTTCCTACCTCTCCTAGGAGTAACAGGCGTCACAGTTATTTGCTCCTCTTGAGCATTTTCCTCTGTCTGGAGACTGGGAGTCTCAGGCGCTCCTTTTGTTCGCCTGGTACTTCTCCGAGGAGACAGTCCAAGCAGAGCTGGGCTGTCGGTCTTCAGCAGCTGCTGAGTGCATGCTGACAGAACACTTGGACTTCTACTCAGCTGTCCCCTTGTGCGTGTTCTTGGAGCAATGCCATAATGATGTCTGCTGGTTTCCTCTCCCACTGCTTCCAGCACAGGCGTTAAGGGAGCTTTTGCCTTCTGGAATCTAGTTACCTTTTTACCTATGGTTTCATGAATAGATTGTTCTACAACTTCAGATGTAAATTCTTTACTTCTTGTGTCTTTAATTACATCCAGTAAATTCTCAGCAATGGCAACCTTAATAGGTTCAGGCACATATGGGAGTGACTCTGCAATATTTTGAGATTCCTGATCACCAGTTACAGTGGACACTGAGTTTGTAACATGTTCTTGGCTTTCAGTATTTCCTAAATTCGTCACAGGGCTGACCTGTTCTTCTGTTGTCTCATCTGGTTTAGAAGCATCTACTGATGTAGGGTCTCCCATCTCTGCTTCCCCTTCTTCTCCTTCCAAAACTAAAGTAAAATTACTCTGAGATAGAAAAAGGTCTCCATCTCCCTCAGCTGCATCACATTCACTATCTTTATTATCAGGCAAATCACATGCAAACTGTTGCTCTATATTTTCATAGCTATAATGAAGATCGCTTGATGGATCTAGTTCACTATATGGTGATGTTTCAGGTGCTGGTTCTGAGGTATCTTCTATAATCTGAAGTAAAAAAGAGTCTGTTAATACTTTACTCATTACCAAACAGACTAATTTCACCCTGAGCTAGATGAAACTGAGGACAGTTCCCTTAAGATCACCCTTGAAAGTGAAACGATGTGATTTTGTACGACAGATAAGAGTTTATGTATTTGAGGCACAGAGATCAGAGTAGTCCCTGCATGCAATCCACAGGCTCTGGTTCTGATATTTCTGTTCAGAACTGACCATTTGCCACCGCCCATGACCAGGGAGCAGTTTTCCAACACAAGGTGTGTATGCAACCAGCAGTGACCATCACATTGCAGTGCCCTCTGCCCTGCTCCACAGCCAGAGTGACCCACTCTGCCTCTGACAGGGTCAAATACAATTGGGTCCCCAATGCTTAAAGCTTCAGTCATGATAGTTGTGACTGCAGCACTTAGTCTGGCCAGGTATCACATCCAACAGCTCAACATTGCACTTTAAGGAGTCACTTGGATTGCATGAGATAACACATACTTTCTAAATACCTCCATCTCTTGAAGAAATATCTTGACACCAAAATGAGCTTATTGCTGGGAATTCTGTTTGTGTTAAGAAGGAACAAACAGTAAAGGACCTAAGCATCTAAATAATTCTGCATTTGGTTCCCACATCTTTTTGTCATTTGGTAAATGGTTCCCAGTACAAAGAAGCTGCACTCCTGTAACTTTCTTATTAACATTAAAACGGTTTTTCTTAAGTCAAATAAAAATGTTTGAATTCAAGTATATCAAATTAATGCCTAGCTATTTTAAAAAATAGTTTAGGTATTTATTTTGGTTTTGTTTGCTCTCAAAGGCCTGAGTTTAGACAGATTCCATTCATGTTATAGGAACAGAAAATGCAGAAGAGAAAAACATATCTGCCCTTACAACATGGAGGTTTTAACTTGTGTTAAGCAGCTCAAGAAACAGACACATTTTTGAGTGTCTCCTAACTGTCAGTAGAACAGGTCTCTCCTCTATTTGCCAACTGTTTTCTATTTTGTAGAAAATGGGAAAACGGTTTACTTACATTAATTTCCTCAGTTTTAGGAGGATTGTTAGAAACAGGGACTTCTTCAACTTCAGCTGCTTCAGGGTTACATTCTTCAGCTAAATCCACACACTTGCCCTCAAGGCGATTTTCAGACAGAGTACTGACCATGTCCTCACTGTCAAGGATACTTATCACAGCTAGAAGAGATTTACGTAATTTTACGTAACTGTTACATAAATGACACAAGTTTAAGCAAAAAAAAGTAACAGGTAGCAAGAGCCAACAATATGGTTGTCCATCCTGTCACATATATTGGGCTTTCTCCAAAAGCTAAAACTATTGAGCTGGTTTTGGCTGGGATAGTTAATTTTCTTCATAGTAGCTGGTACTGCTGTATTCTGGATTTGTGCTGAAGGCAGTGTTGGTAACAGGGAAGTTTTAGTTACTGCTGAGCAGTGCCTACACAGAGCCAAGGCCTCTTCTGCTTCTCACACCATGCCAGCAGTGAGTGGGCTGGGGGTGCACAAGGAGATGGGAGGGGACACAGCCAGGACAGCTGATCCCAACTGACATCCCATAAAATATGGCATCATGTTCAGCAAAAAAGGTGGGACAAAGAAGGAAGAAACAGGAGACATTCGGAGTTATGGTGTTTGTCTTCCCATGACCCATCTTCCTGCTCTCCTGGAGATGGCTGAACACCTGCCTGTCGATAGGAAGTGGTGACTGAATTCCTTGTTTTGCCTAACAAAGGAATGTCTTTGCATACAAGACTTTTGGTTTCCCCATTAAGCTGTCTTTATCTCAACCCATGAGTTTTCTCACCTTTAGCTCTCCGATTCTCTCCCCCATTCACCCAGGGAAAACGAGTAAGCAGCTGTGTGGGGCTTAGTTGTTGACTGGGTTTAAACTGCAACAACTACAGATCTGGTAAAGGATGCAGCCCCACAGCAAGAAAGAAGGAAGAGAAAGTCAGCTCTCAAGTCCATAGAGAGAAAAAAAAGAGGAAAATGTGGCTAGAAATGCATGGTAGATAGTTTCTTCAGTCTGAATACTGAGGATGCATCACCTTTCAAAATAGTAAATCAAGCAGCAGATCCCATGGCACACAAATTGGAAGTGGTGTACAACTTTAAAATAAAAACTGGTCTCTCCTTATAATACTTTGAGTTCTACCAGCATCTCAATATTTTGATCAAGAACAAGATTATTCACTATGCACATTCTAGAAGGACTTTCTTGAAGGAGTGCATTTTCTCTATAGTTTAATGAAAGTTAGCATAACATGCTATTACTATTTCAATCTGAGACACCTATAGCGGTATGGCAAACTACACATTTCACTTGAGGAGCTCTGCTACCTTAACACACAGAACATTTCCAACATACATTCACTGTCTGCCTCCGGGGATTCAGAGAGCTGTGGATTTGTTGCAACCAGTATGGCTTTTTCTTCTGATGAAGAGGTCATTTCGGACTCCTGGTAGGTTGTTTCACTTCATGAACAGAAAGAGAGAAATTCATCAAAAAGCTTGAAAACAAACCTCTAAGAGCTTTACAAGCTACTTTCTCATTGCAAAATCTTCAAGTTTCAAACCAGAAAAAATACAAGAAAAATTAGAAATTCCTCTATCAACATACTCAATTTGTAACTTAATTTGTAATTCACTTTGTAACTCACTTTATGCAACAAATCAAGTACTTAACATTCTTTCCAGCTATCTAACACTAGATAGTAACATAACAGACGTGTACTGCAGAATAATGTATTATTTGTCTTCTGTAGAAAGAGGGCAACTACAATAACAAGAGGTTCAGAACTAACCGAACAAAAGTCTGTACAGGTGAAAGTTACCACTTGAAATTAAGGGTTCTCTCATTGCAGACATTCTTTATCACTAAGCAGTTGCAGCTTTTAAAGTACTTGGTGAGAAAATGGCTTCCCTTTCCATAAACAAATTGACGCTAATTGAGCACATACAGAAAACAGAAATTAAGTAAAAAATACTGTCAGAAAGCATTCAAACTCCAAAATAAACCCACTGAAGTTACAGGAATCTAAGGATTAAATTTTAACTACACAATTTTCAGAAAAAAACAGGGCTTATGTTCACAGTATCTGCTTAGTAACTCTCAAACTGTAACAAGGTCTATATACTGTTGAATGGAGTCTTTATCATCATACTTTGGGGTCTGCAAATATTTGAGAAAAAAGGCTCAAATTGACAGCTAGTCAATGTGCATTACATTAATGCCAGATTACTTCTGCTCACAGACAGAACAGAATAGACAGGCCCTTCTATATAAGAACACAGGAAAGAACTAATCCCAGGTCAAAATCAGTTTTCAAACACAGAAAAGCCAGCAGCTGTATGTTGTGTGAACCCAAAGATGTATCTACTTCATAAGCTCACCCTTCATTTCCAGCCCCAGAAGTAGCAGCTTCAGCAGCTTTAAACACTGATTTATCGTCCTCAGGAAGGGTATGACATGTAGCATTTGATTCTTCCACAAATCCTACAAAAATGAAGAGATGGATGACTTCCCTGCTGCGCTCAACATCAGTTCTTTTGACCTGCTCATATGAGTTTAAAGTGATCCTTTATGCATTTCATCTAGGACAAGCATTTAGCAAAATAATGCTACCAAGACTTCAAATGCACAGAAGGTCTGAGTTCTTCATTCCAATAGAACAAGAAGCCTGATGCACAATTTCAGTCAAACAATGTAAAAAACCCCTGCAAACTATAGAAGTACCCCTAAAACATAACCAGAAGCCCAAGTTTTAAACATATATCCCTCTCAAAACTCCCACAAAATCACTGCTGCCTTTCAGCTGCCACTACACACAAGAAAATGCCAGCCAAGGAAAGTATATATTCATAGGTCCAGGATACCTAAAAAGGACTTATAACATAGAGGTAATTTTAAAAGCCTAGGGCACTTGTGAAAACTCATCATTAAACTGCTGCACTCATCAGTAATTTAAACTTTTGAAGACATTTGAAAAATTCAGAAACTTAGGTTATCACAGGATGAAACACACCTGCTTCTTTTCTTTGTTCTGAAGGATCTGGTTGTTTCATCTGGAAAGGTTTCTTTTTGACCATTTCACTTTCTTCCTCCTTCTCCCATTCTTGAACATCAGCAGTTTCTTCAGTGGAAGAATTAGCTGGTTTAGCAGCTATAAAGATGACATCATCTTCAAAATCACCAGGTGATTTTGCATCATGATACTCCAAAGTAGTCTGGTCTGATCTGACAGAGAAGTTACTATTTTCTTTGCTGACATCCATCTTCTCCAAATCATCTCCAGGTATGCTTTCCGAAGACTCTTGCAATTCAGCACCATCACCCCCAGGACTGCTCAGAGTAAACAGAGTTGGTTTCTCTCTACTTTCAGACCAAGCATCCTCAATCAAGCCATGATGATGCTCAGATGAAGCTCCAAACAGTGCTTTATCATCTTCTGTCATCTAAAAAAAAAAAAGTTCAGGTCAGCAACATGAGTCTGCTTTTTGTCAAAGCCAAACAAAAAACCCCAACAAAATACTGGTATTTCTAAGTTACACATGTCCCCTTAGAGAGGCAATCAAAAATTACTTCTCATTCTAGCACTATCTTAGATTTAAGGCTGAGTGTAAAAATTAATCGCACTTCAGATTGCTTATTGAGTTTCCATGACATTGAAGAATTAAGATGAAGTCAGTTTTGCTCATAATGTCATCTCATGGCTCTTTGGTGGGCTTACAAGTGTGTTTTCAGGAAGGCAAAGCCTTGCCTAATAAATCCTAACTCAAGATTTCTCTATTTTATGCTTGCCCTTTCAACACATATGCACTACTAAAATATGCTGCTGTTCAACTATGGCTGTGGCATGGAACAAGTAAATTAATCTGCCCATAGTGCCACTGTATTAGTAAGAATTCAATACAGGAGCGAGCACCTCTTGTTACAGTTGAGTAGCTCCTTGTAACATACATGAGCTACTCACACATGGGATAGCAGCACATGCCCCTTCTGTGCCCCTGATTTGGGTACATTATGCTGACAACTGCCTGGTGGGCTGAACCACAGAATCCAGCTACACAACTGCAGGAGCAGAAGGGACCACAGCTGGTCAGATGGACCCACTGCATTTGAAAACTACACGGATGCTACCCAGGGTGCAAGGCAAGAAGCAAACCTGAGAACTTTAGGGCTCAGAGAACAGAAAACACTACAGTTCTCTTCATCAGGACTCTCTTTTCACAATCATTTAAGGAAACCCAACACTGCAAAAAGACAGGTTGAAAGTCAATGCAGCTTTATGACTTTTGCTGCTGTCCCAGATGTTCAATTTGCAAAAGTTAACAAACCCAAACAAGAGGCTCCATCTATATTCCTCACCTTCCTGCAACACTACCATTTGAAAAGGTACAGCTGAAAGTTGAACTAACATTCTGAACAACCAGAGGTCCTAAGAAGATCTGAATAAAAACCACCAAGGTCCCTGATTTTTGTTATAAATATGTTCCTGCAGGAACATGATGCTACAGAATGTCTGGCATAACAGCATCTTTTTTTGACCAAATTCTGCCATTCTGATTCACAATCCAGATTCTCAGTGTAAGGAGTTTTGGCAAACTTTAAAGTCTAAACTAAATCACAGCATTATCTGCAAAACTCATTAACTGCAGCCCAGCTTACCCCAACAGTCCACTTTGCATTTGAGCTCTCTTCCCTGAAAGAAATTCTAGGTTCCTTTGCTCGTAGAGGAGGAGTAACTGATCGTCCTGGGGATGCAGAGGGAGTTGCTAGGGGTGTAGTGCGAAGGCTGGACCTGAGAATAGACTGAGGAGTAAACCCAGGAAAACCAGAAGATGTGGCCAAAACTTTAGCTCTCTAGGAAAAGAAATAAAAACATTTCATTTACAACCAGTTAAATCTTTTAAAATGGAAGACTGCAGTTACATTACAAAAGTTAAATTAGCTTAAATTACGAACTGGGTTTATAGCAGCAGAAAGTTTTGCCTCTGCACTGTTTTTTCCAAAAATACCAACATTTTAAAGATAAAAAAGCATGCTTTTTATATTTCCCTTGGTTTGTCTTTGGAATGCCAACAAAATAGAAGTTATTTTTCAAAATTACTTCTTCAAGAAATAAGGATATGACATCTTGTTTTCTGCAAGGTTCTCTCTTATCCTAGTAATTTTTGCAATTTCTACACTGCTCTTATGAAAGGGACACAACTTCAACTTTCCTCTGCACTACAGCGTTTTCAGTCGCTGCATTTGACAGCAATTCTGCAAAGCAACAGTCACAGCTTTTTTAAAATTAATTAATCAGCTGCACACAAGAGGAAATGACACTGCTGTAAAAATACCTACGTATCTTCATGTAGAAGCATTCAGGTGTTCTTAACTCAGATTATTTTACAGTATTGAAAGGGTTTCAAAAGAGGAGGAAGAAACTAGTTCATTGGTATGGATGGTACTTCGTAAGAAAAAGGTGGAAAGATGGAATTGCTCCATACAATAAATTTCACAAAGCTATGGGACAAGCTGTCCATTGCGATCAGCTGAGAACTAAAGTTTCCTGCTTAAAAACTGTTCCCAGCTTACTGATTCCAAAAGGACTGTGTATACAATAACCACATGTATACTGAAAATTTCAATGCAGAAGTGTTCCTGCTAAATACTTTGGTGATTTCACTTAAAACAAACCTCAGAAGTTTTTTGTTTGGTCGGTTGCTACTGACTTTTTAGAATACAAACCTTGACCACAACAGGAGTTTCCAGTAAATTCAGCTCTGATGCTCTTGGAAGATTCTTTTGGGAGCTGGAGCGATGTGTATTCGATCTCAGGGGGCTGGATGCCACAAAAGAAGTAGAAGCTCTGCATGGGGACTGCTGGCTCTCATCCTGTGCCACAGAGCGGGAAGGAACAGGACAAACCACCAAATCCAGTAACCTATTAAAAAACACAATTTAAACTAGGAACATAAATAAAAGAAAAATATCATGCTGTGATCATCTCAGATGATGTAGAACAAAAGCACTGGATGAACAAGAAATACAACCTCACTGCTGGGGGTGATCTATCAATCTCACAAACAAGTGACAGGCACTTTGGGGCATTTTTTCATTGTATCTTTACAATTCATATCTAATTCCCTAAATCCCTGCCTCTGACATAAGAATACCCCAACTTTAAGTTGCTCAGGTGACCTAATTCTCAGCAGGGGAGAAAACTCATCTACATTTCAATGCAGGGACCATTTCAAATTCTCCACTTAATTTTGTCCCTAAATTGACTTTTTGAGATACAAAACTAAATGCAACAGAATCCTTGGTAAACCAAAAAAGTATACACTCATGCACATGTATTTACATGATAACACCTTTTTGAAATATTAAGTCTGTAGCTCTACTATACCTTGAACATTTTTGAGAAAGTTTTGTAATAGGTGTCCCAAGAAATGCATCAGGCAACTCTGCAGCAGGGAGGGGATGTGTACTGACTGCTGGCTCTGTAGTTCTAGGACTAGAAGGAAAACGAAAATGTAACTGATTTTCACTCCCTCAAAGTCCAGCTATACCAGAATTCAACTTTATTTGACCATATCCCATGTAGGACAATCACCTGACAATTACAAGCCTCTTCTCCACCCTCTGTTAAAGATTCTGCTTATTTTTAAATAATCAAGCAGGAAGTGGTAAAAGATTACTTATGTGATCACACAAACAAGTCTATAAAAGTCAGTACACCAACAGCTTAATGGTAGTGACAAACAGCTTGAGTTTCAGCTGTCTTAAACACTGTAAACATATTTGCCATAATGTAAATACATAGAGATTATCATAGCAGAAAAACTCGCCAAACACTACTTATGACGAATTGATTCATAAATGTTATATACTATATGTGCAAAAAAGCAAAACAAAGCTTTATTCATGTGCACCTTCCCACCAAAATACTAACATAATTCAAACAGAATTCTCTTTCTCTCCCCCTCCCACTCACTCTCTCTCTCCACCTCCTCCTCCCTCCCTCTCCAAACACGTAGCTCAAGATTAACTTTTTAAAAAGGCTGCTTACCTATCGTATTGTGAGATATTTCTTTTCTGCTCATTTCCTAACCATACTTCTCCAATTTTGGACAACACTTTACTGATGAAAGTTGCTCTTGTATGCACATTTCCTGCAT
>VZTE01002583.1:0-42729 GCA_013397775.1 Eulacestoma nigropectus
CCTCCTAAAACCCCAACAAGGAGTCACACAGTTTATTCAGTTTGAAAATCATATTGTATCCAAAGCTTGGAAATATGCTGGAGGCTCTAGGATTTTCTTTCTGCACAGTGAGCATAGCATTTTGATATTACCTTCTACTTGTTGGTGTTCTTTGAATGCTCAAAGCTTGCTGGAGTTTCAAAATACGTTTCTAGTAAGGACGTATTTTCAATTATCATAATTATTTCTTTGTTTTCAGGGTGTGTTCTGTTCTTTACAAACAAGTAAAAAAGACCAGCATCTTGTTAATGACTTTAAGGTCAGCTTGTCACCCAGCATCCACTCCCTGTGGGCCTGCAAAACAAATAGTGATGCTGTTTCAAGGACCGTCACAAGCACCAGGTTAAATATACTTGGAACTATGGGTTTTTTGGGAGCAAAGGTTCGTACATGATTCTCTTGCTTTCCTGGCTGTTGAAAAAATGACTATGAAGTGGTTGAGATAACAAATGAGTGCATGTGCTCTTCTTTATCATCCCAGTAATTTCGATCATTTTGTTCTATCAGTGGAGTTCAAAGAGCCCAGTTTCAGATAACTCACAACTTACTACTTAAATCTTAATCTCTTCGTTTGAACAGCATCTGGCACTGAGAGGCTGGAACACTGAGGCACATCCATATAAAATTCATAATGTTTTCTACCTTCTGTAGATTGGAGTCTATGAACTATATAAGCATATAAGGTACGCAAAATAATGGTAGGTTCTATATCAGCAAAGGTAAGGTGTAAAGATCAAATTTTATTTGTGGAGTGCCACCATTAATACATTGCTTTAAAAAGAAACTACACTATTTGTTACTTATTTCCAGCTATAAAATAAAATGTGTTCTCTGTGAGAGAGCTCAGTATTGACACTGAGTATTAATACAGTAAAAAGTTCATTGTTCAGCCAGATGTTTCACAGCTAGAAAAGCAGCAGGATTTTTAGGAGCTACTGATAACAGGCCTCTCAATATTTGTCTTTTTAAATTTCTCTTTAATGTAAACTACAACTATTGATGCTGTTGTCATATGGAGTGGAATATTACATATTCTTCTACTACATAATTGTATTGTTTTACTTTAAAAAATCAGAACTAGTAAAGAAACAAAATAAAAGATTGGGGTTTTTTAATAGGCAAAACCCCTTTCAGTAGGAAGTTTTTCACAGAGAGCATTACCTTTATTCAGAAATACTACTGTGTTGCCTTTCTGAGAGTTGACACCTGTTGAGGTATTTTCAGTCTTCTCTGTGGATGTCTACATTAAGGTGACATACTTTTCTCTGTTAACACATGATATGAATCTCTAGTCTTAATGCATGATGACAGATACAGTACAGGTGAAGAGCACCAAGGAGAAGGAAGACAAAGCTGCATAAAAATTTCCAAGAAGCATTAAACATCACTGTCAGATTCATTTTGTTTGAATTACATGCAGACTATTTTAAATTAAAAAGTCAAATTTTCACCCAATGTGAAAATTTTAATTTATTCAAAAGTCTGTCTGATACAACCATTATTACAGAGAAACTTGAGCCATGCTTGTAAAAAATGAGCACATATACATGTGAAACAGGAAAATAAAAGTATTTTAGAAGAATGTCACTAAAGCTGAATAAATTAGTGTGTATTGTGTATGTGTGTGTGTTTGTGTGCAAGCACAGTTTTTGGTTGCTTCCTGCTGCCTACCTCCATGTGTGGTTGGGTCTTGGGAATTAATCCTTGAGAAGTTGTTCAGTCAATCCAGAAGAGCAATGGCATGAGGAATTTGAGTGTCTGAACTTGTAGAAAGCCGACTTATTTTGTTTTTAAATGATTCTAACAGTTATTGGATTTTCATGGAATAGTTTTATTACTGTTGAATCAATATTTTTGGGTAAAAAGTCTTCCTGTGAAAGAAATGTGAGTTTCAGCTGTCACTGGATTGGTTGCTTTTAATTCTGAGTAGATTCAGCGTTTGAGATAGGTGTATTGGGAAAAGATTCCTGTACTGGAAAACAAGCTAGTATTTTCTTTTATTTTGTCTAGATTGACAGGCATGAAATTCAGGAAATTCATACAGCTGACATTAAATATATTCAAGAGCGTATCTAAGACTGGGCTCTAGCCTATTGATAATTGTGCTTTACCAATTTTATTTGGGCATTTTTTTTTTTTTTAAAGTATAAACCCTATTTTAACTGAAAGGGATTGATAAGTAAATTGTGGATGTGACATAAAGGGCAAATGGCAAATAGAGAAACCACTTCTTACTTAATGTATCAATCTTATCATAAATTGTCTGGAGACTGGCGACTGCAGGAAAATTACAATAGGCACCAAAAGAGCTGGCAACTGCATTTTCAAATTTATAGATGGAAATAAAAAATAAGTAATTGTTGGAATTCTGTGTTGTGTGATATATGCTCACGTAGTCTTCCTCTTCTTTCTGCAAAAGAATCAATTTATAAGTGTATGAAAAAAGACACTTTCTTTATGTTTGAGCTCATAAACAATTTTTCATACACCTCTTATTTCTTAATGTTTTTTTAGGACTTGCAAATATTTATTTTTAAGAGGTTTCATAGATTATTCTCTCCTATATGTGGCTCTCATTCTTTCTGTCTCCTATTAAATGTAATGTGAAGGTCAGACTCTCAGGTTGCAGCAACAGCAAGGGGATGTATTTGAGTCAGTGTTGGATGTAGTTTCTTTTTGAAGTGAATGTGATTTGCTAGGTTTCATGCATCCCATAAAATAGCTCATGACAGCTACATGCTAAAACAGATAGCTTTTCTTCCTTCCATAAACCTTTGACTTGACTGTTCTCTCTGCTGTCTTTCATTAAATAGAAAATTTGTGCTAACTCTTGCCCAATAGATGTTCAGAAAGCATGTTTAAATGTGGCAGAAACCCATGAAAGTATTTTCAGGGGTCAGTTGGCTGCAGGTGCTGTCTGTGCTGAGATGGAAATGATATATCTGAAATTTTGTTCCTTCTGGGGTCAGGACCAGTAATTATTTCATCATGGGGGAAATGCCTGTACCTACTAGTAAGGTACAGATTTGAGATATGTGATGGCAGCAGCTTCCCTCTTCTCGTAAAATCTATCCTGACCAAACCTTCCTGATCCTTTTTTTCCCTCACCTTCCCAGGTCAGTGTTTCCCCATTATTATTTTTTTTAATTTTTTTTTTGTTTTTAAATCAAAGGACTCTATCTGTTTTCTGAAGAGGCTTGAAAATGGAGAGTGTTACCACAATTGTTATGTTTCAAAATAACACTGAATACCCTCTAAAAAGAAAACCATTTTCCCTAGTTTTTCTTATTTGTATACTTATGTGTAGAGGATCATGTGTATAAAATTAAGCAAAAAGATATTCCTAATTATTTTGAAAACCATTTTCCGTTGCCTTTGGAACCACCAGCTGTGCAATTGCTAACATGGTTCTAACAGAGCAAAAGTGTTCATGTTGTAAATAATGATGAAGTTTATTAACAACAGAAATGTCACAACAGAGTTTATTTTAGCTATACACTGTATTTTAGTGAAGTTTCCAGAGCAGCCAGGTGTGAGAGAAATGCAATGTTAGAAGATTATAAACTAGGAACTATGAATAAGTTCAAAACAAAAGCTGGAAATAGTATTCTGAGTACATTTATGAAGCTGAATCTACTCATAAAATTGCAGATAAATTGTGTTCTCCTTGCTCTATGTGGAGCAGGTTCCCAGCATGAATTATCATTTGTGGAAATTGTGGAAGGCTAAGGTGTACAAATGCACCATATATCCTCTTTAGTGAGACAAAATTAGAATAAGCTACGTGTGACTTGGTCAAACATAAGGGCAGCATAGAGACAAAATACATGGGTTGGCTCTAGAGACCCAATTTCTTTGTAACTAGTCGTCTTTAAAGCAGATTACAAAACCTGTTCGTTTATACATTGCTCTTTCTTCTGGTTTAGTTGAGGACATGCACACAATTTTTTGAACTATTTTTTTAGTACTGTTATTCAGGAACTATTCTTCAGGGAACATTTAGGATAGGTATAAAACTCCAAGGCAGATTTATTCATGACTACTCTGTTAGTTTAGATATTGCTTCTTTTGTACCTCCTTGACGACAAACACACAAGTCACTTGAGCTGTAGAATGGAGAAAGAAGGTGTTGCATGTTGTATTTTGATAATCAGCTTCAAAGTAATAAAGCCAGAAGGATTCAGAAATGTAATAATTAAATCTAACAGGAGGAGATTCATTGCAATGGATAAACAGTGGAACACATGATGTAATGTTTTTCAGTATGTGAATCCAGTCTTCGCTGGTGTTACATCTGATCTACAGCCGTGGCAAGGAAGCAGTGCTGCGTCTGTGCACATGGTGATCCAACCATGGCCAAATTTTGCTCACTTGCAGAAGAATTTAAATGAACAGTCTTTATCTGACAAGTGCTATCTTTTTGTACAAATTACATTAATATGCACTTACCATTTGCATATTAATTATTAGATTCCTGTTCCACTGTTGCAATCAGGTTATTTACGACTGAAAGTTGTGCATACAGTCCCAGGTAGAGCTAAGAAGGAACTCATATTCTTGCTTTTGCTGCAAGTTTTCTTTGAAAATATTTAAAACACTGAAAATCAAAAGCTGATTTTTCATGTCTTTTAGTTGAACTCAAGACAGCAGTACTAGCAGCTGGCAATCATTTTTATATTGTACTGTAGTTCTCTTTGAGCAAAAGTACTGCGTCTAATGAAAATGTCATGATGTAATATGAATTACTTCATAAATACATTTTTTCATGAGTAATAGCAATTTTAGTTGTATTTCTTACCTAAATTGATTTTAGTCAAGTGAATAAGATAAATATGCTCTTTTCTCTTTAGTTCTGTATTCTTTTCTGCCAAATATACACATTTATTAACTTTATGGTTCATACCATTACTTGCTGTCATGTAGGTATTGGCTAGCATGTGCAGAATTTTGTGTTCATTTCTTCTTGTTAGTTTGTAGTGTATAATAGATAATCATATGCTTACTCTCTGTATGACATGCTTTGCTTACTTGCTGTAGTTTTCACGTCCTGAGTGTTGGTGGGGTATACTTCCTTACTGGGGTTAAATTTTAACTGCCTTACCATGAAGTGGTGTATATTTGAAGATTTGAGTGCATTGGAGATGTTCATACAACCACCATATAGTCCTCTGTTACTCTGCACGGATTCCTGCCTGGAGGAGTCTATCTACAATTAGTCTCATCCTGTTGTACTAATGGAGAACTGGTCTCTTGAGCTGATCACTTCCCTACAACCCAGTAAGGGAGATGGATTTGGATATGGGGATGCAAAGTGATCATAGGGCATATACATCCTTCACATTGGTCTGCTGGAAAACTTTTGCAAAGTCAATGTGTGAGTGGGTTGTAGACTGGCAGGGCAAAGTTTCGGCTCTGGAATGTATTGCTGAACTCACAGGCTGCTGAAGTTTGAAATGTTTTGGGGTGAACATCCAATCACTGACTAAATACAAATTCTCAGTCGAGAGGATGTGAAAAATACATAAAAGAAGATGGATAATAGGGATGTCTTTATGGATGAGAGCTGTTATTTTTTTAGGCTGGTGTATGTTTACATGCCCTGAATCTTCTGTAGTTCTCCAATTGCATCTTTTTATTGCTTCTTAGCAGCTTAGTATGACTTTGGTAGAAAGTAGTTGATGATGCATGAGAGAAAGTGGTATCCACTAGGGTGTTTTCTTCCTCTTCATTTTAACGCACTGCATATGGATATCTTTAGTATCCCATTTTATGTATTTTTACTATCAGTGCAAAGAAGTGGAACAAATGTGAGCAAGGACAGATTTCATTTGCTATTCCACTGCCATTATCCTGTTAGTACTTTATTACTTACTGAAAACCTGTCTTGGAGTAATGGTGTGCTGCTGCTTACGAGCAAAGATGTGATTAATGGCAAGCTTTTGATCTTTTTTCTTTTGTAATGGGGAAATGCTGACTTAGAGCAGAAGTTATATCATTTACCTTACTCACTGAGAGTTTAGTGTAAGCAGCATGTAAGATGCCTGCTGTTTGCAGTAGAGCTGGTACCATTACTCATTAGACATATTTTCTTCCAGTTGATGGAGGCAAATTCTGCACATACAGATCTGAGTTTCTACATATGTATGCATTATTCAGGGTAAGTGGTTAACCAACTTATGTTGATGTATTTCAGGCTCTTGTCTTTTTGGAAACCACTCATGGTGATTGTTCCAGGTATCAGAACTACATGATCAGTTGCCTAAATCACACGGGATTGTCTTTGTTTCCTAACAACGATAATCGAACCTTACTGTGCATGCAAGAGTGACAAAGCAACATGACAAAGAACTACACTAACCTTTTGTTTTCTCATTAACCACTGTTTGACCTTACTGGTTTCCTCAGACAGGGAATGGCCCTGGCTAGGACAGCACTGCCGGAAGCTTTCTTGGGAGGTTCTTCCTGCACCTGCTGGAGTGGTCACTTTTCACTGAGGCATTCACTGTGCTGGAGGGATACCAAGAATTACATGAAGATACATTATCCTGTCAGTTGAGAATGAGTCTGTAAAGACTGAAAAGGGTTCTGGATGTCCTTTCAGGTCTGCTTATATATTTCAGTAATTGCCAAAATACAGCAATCAGCCTGGAGTAGTGCCCAAACTATGGGTAGTCTGATAAGCTCTGAAATATGGTTTTATGTTACTCTCTGTCCCCAGCAAACAGAGTGATACCCCTCCCCTGTCCCCTTCTAATCCTCTTTCTCTTCTCAATTCATACACTCACTCTTGGAGTCAGACTAGCTGGCAACCTAATGTTTAGAGTCATGGGTTTGGCTTTTCAAATACTGAAGGAGGAATTGAGCTTGTCTTCCACTGACTAGGCAAGTGCTCTCTCTGCCCTGGAGAGGAAGCAGGGAACTCCGCAGAATGCTTTAAAAAAAGCTAGTGCTGGATGGTGCTCTAAAAATGCAATGCTAAGAAGTGTGAAAGCTCCAGTTTAAGCATCCAACTCTGAAGTGCCCAAATTAGGCTATTTCACATCCCCTTAGTTTGTGGATTCAAATTGATTTAGGCATGAACTAGATATTAAACACTTCTTCCCTCTTTAAGAAAATTTGTCATAAAGCAGAAAATTACATTTTAAAGTGCTAAGGGAGACCTAAGGACACAGCTGCAGCTGCAACTGAAGTTGGGAATAGTCATTAATTATTCCCAACAATGCAGAGTTTATCAGGTTCAGAGTTTGCCATCAAAATCCTCACAGCACTTTTAGTCTGTAATCTTGGAACTGCTGATCTAGCAGGTTTCCTATTCTTAAGATGTTTCCTTTGAACACAGTGGATCTTCAGGGTATCATAGGTCTGATATCAGGATTAATGGTTCATAAAACTAGTTTATTGAAATCAGTTTGGGCCTTAAATATTTCCTCAGAGATCATGGGAGAAAAAACTTAATCAACAGAAATAATGTAGCAGCAATAAAAAGGCAGTGCAAACTTGACTGAAATGAAGTCTAGTTCAGAATCTGAGGGGAGAACTATGGGTGCTTTTGCTTCTCTGACTGACTTCGGGATCTTCTCCCAAGAAATGAGGAGTATGATATAAGGAGAAGACCTGAGGAGAAAATATGACAAATATGAGGGAGGACTTCTTTACTCTGTACGTGACCAAGCACTGGCACAGATTACCCATGGAGGTTGTGGAGTCTTCCTCACTGGAGATATTCAAGACCCTTCTGGACAAAATCCTGTGCCATGTGCTCTGGGATGACCCTGCTTGAGCAGGAAGGTTGGACCAGATGACCCACTGTGGTCCCTTCCAGCCTGACCCATTCTGTGAATCTCTGATTCTCCATTACTTTGAACCTCTGTCCTGTGCTATCTTTGTACTTTTCCCCCATGATTCTCCTGGAGTGCTCTTTCATAACACCCAAAATCCTTGCATCATTCCATCAAAAAACCACCTTGGCTTAAGAAAACCCTGTGTAAACTTTAATTTGCTTCTTGTCCACCAGGGTGTATATTCCCGTAAGGTACAAGTCTTTCCTTTCTTAGCCATACTTGTACAACACACCCACTGCTTAGTTCTTAATCCTTAAAGCACCAAGTAAAGTGCTTTTCTAAAGTCTGTGGTATACTTATTTATGCAATTACTTATATACTTTATATACAGAAGCAAATTCCATGTCAAGTTACTTGCTTACCAGTGTGAACACAGGGAGCAGGACCCACCATTATTTGCTCCTTTCCAGCTGTGTTTCCTGTTCTAAGCTTAGAACAATTATGGGTTGCAGAAAATAAGGCCTAAAACTCAAAGCTGATTTACATCAAAGCAGAATTACGTAGTCCAAGAGCTGTAGCACAAAACCGGGCAATCTTCTTGATCACTCGTAGCAGCCGTGTGGTCCATGCATGCCATCAGGTAAGACTGTACATCTGGGTGTAAGATTTTTTTTTCTTCCTTGTTACAGAGTTTAGTATGTTTCCATGTGGATATCCATGTATTTTAGAATATTTAAGAAAATTTGAAAGTAATTAACAAATATTTTTTCATACTTTTTAAATAGTTAGTGGATGGACTTGGGCTATCCCAAGTGTGTATTATTGTCTGGCTTAATTCCTGTGGTTTATCACAAGTAAGCTGCTGATGTTTTTCAAGACAAAGGTTTATTGATTATTATGGTGCTCTCAGGGAATCATTACGGTCTTTCTAGCACAGGTAGCTGTAACCTTTTGAGAACTGACTTCTGTTTAGATGAATTGTCATCTGTTTGATCTCTGAAGAGCCATGAGAGGATTATAGGTGACATGGGACATCATACTTTTTTGATTAACAAATTTTCATTGAACTGGAATGCATGTTTCTGTGCTTTTTAATATTCAAGATAGACTTAAAAATGCAAAAACCAAAAGAGAAGAAAGAAATCTGAAGAAGCTATTAATGACCCCCAAAGCAAATACAAAACCAGAATGAATGAAGGAGAAGAAACAGTCTGCTCTTAAATAGTTCTAACAAAGAGAGCACGGTTAAACATGCCCTGTAAATTGTAACTATTTTTTTTTTCACTGAGAGATATAGGAAGTCGGCAAGACAAGAATCCAAAAAATTCATACTGTCTGCTGAAACCCTGTCTGATCGAGTGTACTCAAACAATTTAGAAGTCAATTGCTCAGTGACATGGATTACAAAAATGATGCTATTTAGATTTTAGGATACATTTTAAATCTTTACAACAGTTTATAATCATTAATAAATTAGTTTTTACAGTCTGAATCAGATATATGTATTTTTAAGCACAGATAGGCTATGGATAGATTTGGTCAAATTCACAGGGTAGTTTAACCTGAAATGAAAACAAATACTAAAAAAAAGAAAAAAAAATAAGCAGGTCATATAGCACATGATAAGTTTTCAGTGTTTTAAATACTGTACATCAATGTTAGTGACCCATGCAGACTGTAGCATAATGAGAAATTATATAGAATGACACCCTTTGAAAAGAATTTTCATGTGTCAAAGCTCCATATCTGGCCAAGGAAAGTTTTCTAGTCAAGTTTTCTTTAGGTTCATATAGTTTCCTAATTATTAAGATGTACTACATGAGACGTTATTAATTGATGTCCTCTGTGAATAGTATCTAAAACCACTTAATCCAGCTCTGTGTTCTTAAATTGCTTTTATTAATACAGTTAAAAATCGCCAAACAGGTAACTGGGTTTTTTTTATTCAGTAAAAGAAACTGGGACAAAATTATTTTTATATTGATCTGCCATAATAATGCATGTATGTATTTACTGGAACTGTCCACAAGGTAAAGAAAGGTTTTTGCTCATTTGTCATCACAACTTGTTTCTGAAGTATAAACAGAATAATTTCTTATTTATGGTTAGAGAAAAGGGTGTAGGGACGAGTTAATTTATTAAGGATGAAGTTTGTATTAAAAACTTGAATTTATAAAAGTTTGAGAACAGTTTTAAATTGAGTTAGAGCATACATTGCACAAGGTTTTAGTATTATTTATGTCTACATTCTGTAAAAGTAACAAGATCAAATAACAACAGCTGCTTTTTGATTTTCCAGAGATAAAACATTTTTGAGTGTTTGTAAACAGAGTGGATATAAAGACTTCAATTTTAAACCCAGGAAATATCTAACAAGTTCTTCTGCAATAAGGGGAATACTGTCTCTTCTTTCGAAATCCACCATTATCAGAGGTGAAGTTCCTTCTTGAAATATACAGTATGGAGCTCTTTACTGTAATTACCTTGCAAACATGAAAGATGAGAATATTAACACATTTGCAGCTTTGGGGCACAGATTAAAAGTTTTTTTTACCATCTGTATGTCTTTTGATCTTTGGATTTGAAATGCATAGAGAATAAATCTAAGTAGTACTGTAAGAGCAAACCCTGTCACAAGATGTGTTTATCCCCTTGGGAGAAAACAATTAGGTTAGAAACAATCCAATTGATTACCTTAGTTTGCCAAAAATTTACTTGTTCCTTTTACAAGCATAAATTGATTATTTGGAATATGCAAGAAGTCTGTAAAGAAAATAGTTTGACTTTTGGAGTTTTCATTTTTTCAGTTTTGAAACTATTAAATAAGCTCTTTGTATTTTTTTCTTACTTTTTAGAAAGTCAATAGGCATTTTATGTCCTGAACATTGTCTATGAATAGAAATTTCGTCTTAAATCTTCAGTAAATATCGTGTGTTGGGTTTAAAATGCAGGAGGAGAATTATTGCTTTATGTTGGAAGAATACTTTCTATATATCAGATGTCTATGTAATCTTAAGAAAAGACAGCAGTTTAGTTTCCCGAAATACTGAGAAACTGTTTATACTTTTATTCTGTATTGCAAACACTGGTTGAAATAAATCAGGAGTTGAAGCTAAAAGATACACAGAACAATTATGTATTAAGTATATGGAATGTATATTTATATATTTGTCTAAGCACTCCAACCTATAACTTCAGCTGAGCTGGGGCAGAGGCAAAACTGATGTTACTGAATGGGCATGATTTGTATGACATGGAGGATGTTTTTTAGGGTTATAAGCAGGCCTTTTTTTTGCCATACTTTTAAAACAAATTAATTCTAACCAGGAAAAATGTCTTTGGTGTTCGCTTTGGTCCTGCTGCCATTTTCTGAGCATTGAAAAATAGTATGGACAGTGTCTTCTGAAAAGAAGATCGTGGAGAGGTGGGCAGAGAGAAGAACCGTCCAAAGTTTAACAAGGGAAAATGCAGGGTCCTGCACCTGGGGAGGAACAGGTGCATGCACCAGCGCAGGCTGGGGCTGACCTACTGGACGGCAGCTCTGCAGAGAAGGACCTGGGGGTGCTGGTGGACAAGAAGCTGTCCATGAGCCAGCAGTGCCCCTGGTGCCCAACGCCAGTGGTGTCCTGGGGCTGCATTAGGAAGGGCATTGCCAGCAGGTCGAGGGAGGTGATCCTGCCCCTCTCCTCAGCCCTGGTGAGGCCACATCTGGAGTGCTGTGTGCAGTTCTGGGCTCCTCAGGACAAGAGAGACATGGAGCTCCTGGAGCAGGTCCAGTGGAGAGCTACTGAGTTGGTCAAGGGTGTGGACAATCTCTCTTGCAAGGAAATGCTGAGGGAGCTGGGCCTGTTCAGCTTCAAGAAGAGGTGACTGCAAGGGTGCCCAATTAATGTGTATAAATACCTAAGAGGAGGGTGTCAAGAGGACAGAGCCAGGCTCTTCTCAGTGGTGCTGACCAATAGGACAAGAGGCAACAGGCAGAAACTGATGTGCATGAAGTTCTACCTAAACATGAAGAACTTGTTTGCTGTTGTTTTTCTTCGATACACAAGAAAAGGCATGTAATGTCTAAGTGTAGTTAGACACTAACTGTTTGGAGCTTTGAAGCTGAGAGCTGAGCTTATTTCCTAAATGATGTAGAGGGATAATTATCTTTCACATGTGAAAATGTTGGCAATTGCTGCAGTAAGTGGCTGCTTGGAAGCCCTGTTGTACAAGCACTGTCAACTACTTTGGAACATTTTAAATTTCTTTCTTTAGACTCGGCAGAGAACTGTAGAAGAAAAATACCTTCACATTTTGGTTTTTAGCAGCCATCTCCCTTAACTGTATTTATGTCAAGCAGAGGTTTTTAGAGTGATAGAGCAATGAGACTGAGGAGCTGTCAGACGGTCTTGTTTCACAGCAAAGGGATTCATGGTGGATTAGCTGTGTGCCTCCTACCAGAGGTGACAGGCCCAGATGACATGAAGTCCTCTGCCACCATGCAAGCAGACCAGCATCCTAGGGAGACTGATTGGGATACCATCAATGTACAGTGCTCTTCAAGGCATGAATTCAGATCTGGAAAGCCCTTTCCAATGTACGTCCATGCAATTGAACTTTATTTTATCATTACTCCTTGCAGATGAATTTACCTGGATCTCATAGCTTTGTTTCTTCTGTAGACAGATACTGATGTTTCTCTGAACTTGCTTACTTGCTGGCAAATTCTACTATCTCAGTGATATCGCTGTCTTTTGATACATGTGCATTTTTATTCAGGAGAGGTGTTTGGTATTGCTGATTTGTGGTTCATTAACTGTGGGCTCTTTTATTGTAATGATGCTCAGAAGAACAGTAACCTCATGACGTTTTACAGGAGCCCAATACCATGTACTGAAGGGATTTAGTTGCAAACCTCATGTTTTTTTCATGTGATTTTGTCATTGTTTGTATTTAAGTATGTATAAGTGGTACAGTAGTTTATAAATGTTATATGTTACAAATTGAGTAACAAACCCACATCATCTTGATATGGGATGATATTCAATGAAGATTAACATGTTATGACTACTTAGGGCTTGATGTTACTGTGTTGTATATATAGAAACACTTGTTTTCCTGTTCTGTCTCTTTTGTTTTCTATGTGGCTTCCTTAGCAATGTCTCACAGTGAAGTCTTTCAGTCTCTTATCTCAGCCTTTTGAGCTTCACCCTTTCCTATCACTCATCCCGTTTTTGTATGGAAGGGGAAGCAGTTTCCTCTCTAAGAGGACCCTCTATTAACCCATTTATTCTCCTAAAAATAAAGTATTGTTACTACTTTCAAAGTTAGGCTCTCTAGATACAATTCTCCGTAAGTTTCACTGCTGAAATTAAAAAGAGTCTCCTTTAAGGACAGAAGTTATTTTATTAGTCATGTGTCCATGCTGGCCCCTTCCAAGAAGATGCCTACTTCCAGTTGTCGGGTTTGTTGGTATGATGTGAAGATCTTCCTTTACGTGAATCCCCAACAATCAAACTCTCTAGGTTTTCAAAGGTGGTACTTGAACTTAGCTCATGAAGGTCCAAAGGAAAAGCGTCCATGAAGACTTGCATGCCAGAGCTAACCACCCTGTAGGGGGAGCTAAATGGACTGGTTACAATCTTGGAAAGAAGAGCTCATATCACTTGTGTAAAACCCTGCATTCTATCTCAGTGGGAAGAAAAGCCTTCCAATGCTATACTGTAATACCTTGTCTTCTGTTGTACAAAGAAATCAGTTAGACTTTCGTCATGGTCTAGATTTTGTGTCCTTCAAAAAAACCAATTTCCTTGCAGGATGCTAAAAGATTCTGACTTCATCTTTATCATGGACATTAAATATGTATGTGTGTGAAAATAACTTTTTTTCCCCCTTTGTCATGTGTTATTCATCTATTTCTACAAGATATTTAAATTGACAGGTTTTTTTAGGGTTTTTGCCTTCATCTGGGATTATTAAAATACGTTTTACTTTAGGTGCCCTCTTTTTTAGTTCAATAGCATTAAAATCAGTTAGGAGGAAGTAGCTGCTGGTAATAGTATTTGTCTAATCTACATGATTTAGGATATAAGGAGTTGCCGTGTGGCATCTGAAGGGCATTTGATATAGCCATATGATAACGTAATTCCTCCTTTGGATGAGGTGCTGCTGAAAACATTTGCCAGTAGGCTGGTAGAAGAGAGAGACTAGCAGTCATCAGCACGTTTGCAGACAGCAAATCATTTGGGCATTTTAATTCAGGTTTGAGGAAGAGTGGAACTCAGTGTCATGAAAGCTTGAGTGATTCATTATAAATACATGCAAAACAATGCTCACTGCAAGGGATAATTTGAGATGCCTTGGATCCAAATTCTTGGTGTCCACACAATTAAGTAGTTCTAACAACCTGGCTTGTTCTATTTATTTATTTTTTAATCTCAGGGAGACTCTGTCATTTTACTTATGTCTTTGCAACTAGTAGTGTCATGGTACTTAGCAGTAATTACTATAGGTGCCGGTACCCTTCTGGTTTCTTACTGATGAGGTGCTTCTCTAGGGCCAGTTTCTTTCTAAGGAGAAACTTCATTGACAGGATAGCTTGGGAGGTCCAGTTGGAGGCATGGCCCTTCAGGAAACATTTTGGAGCCTGTGATTCTTGCACAGGACACTGAATGTGCATTCGATAGCGGTAGCCAAAGGCGAGAGCATGCTGAGGCTGCTACCAGAAACTTAGGAGCAATTGTCAACAGGACTCGTTATGTTTAACTCCAGTAGCTCAGTAAGTTACTACTTTACTTAAATAGATGGGACAGCTGCATTTCAGCACTGTTCTGCTTAATTTGCAGGTGAAGTTTAACAGTGAACTGTTAAAAAGACTACACAAAAGAAGCAGAGGGTCACAGAGGGCATCAGTGAAAGAAGGCTGGAAGCAATGTTTACCCAGGGAGATTTAATCGGTACTCAGGAGGTCAGAAACAGGGATGGCCAGTTTTAATTAGTCCTTGGAGACATGAGAAACATGTGGCAAGCTACTTACTGTTTGTTTTGGATAAACAGAAAATGCAGAATGCCTGGCACTACACTTGAGGCTGCAATTAAGGGTTACCATTTTTCATGCTGCTGTTTACTCAGTCACTAATTGGCACAGCCATGTGTTTTGATCTAAGCAAGGTTTGTTTACCTATCTGTTATTAAAGGTTCTGGTTTTCAGTTTAGACAATAATACATCAAAACCATGGAGAAAGTACAAAAAAGACGTGAACCTGTTAGAGCGGGTCCAGAGGAGGGCCACAAAAATGATCCAAGGGATGGAGCACTTTTCCTATGAGAGAAAAATGAGAGAGTTCTGGAAGTTCAGGCTGGAGAAGAGGAAGCTCCAGGGAGATCTTATTGCAGCTTTTTGGTACTTAAAGGGGGGCTTATAAGAAAGGGGTGGACAGACTTCTTGGAAGGGTCTGTTGTCATAGGATAAGGGTTATGGTTTTAAGCTAAAAGAGGGTACATTCAGACTAGATATAAGGAAGAAATTTTTTACAATGAGGGTATTGAAACATTGACACAGGTTGCCAAGAGAGCTTGTGGATGCGCCATCCCTGGAAAAATCCAAGGATAGTTTGTATGAGGCTCTGAGCAGCCTGACCTAGTTGAAGATGTTCCTTCTCATTGGAGGAAGGTTGGACTAGATGGCCTTTAAAGGCCCTTCCAACCCAAAACATTCTATGGTAAAAAATCAGTCAGTTTATCTTTGTCAGTCAATTTTTTACTACTGGAAAGCAGTTCAGGGCTGATGACCTGATGCATTCCTTAGCTAAAATCTACTGAACAAAATGGAATTTTATGGCCACACACTGATATTTTTTTTCTTCCTCCCTCTCACTCATCTGTCATCAAGGAAATCCCAGGAATTATTACAGGCAACGCAAAACTAAGGTTATGGCGATGGCTTTCTCTTTGATACGCATGTCCAAAACTAACCGGATGTATTCTACCTTCATAACCATCTCCTATCCAGAAAATACTTGTGCTGTGTAGGGATTTTTTTTTCTGAAAGACACAGAGTTAGTGTACTCAGAACTGAAATCACATTTACTGTCTGACGTAGCCACCAATTCAATGTCATGCCAGCTTAAAGCTGTTTTTCTCACAGTAGGTTACTTTGTTACCTCAGTCTGCTCTAGCACAGGAAAAGCTCATCATTCCTTTGTGAGTTTATTCATGAGAAAATGATAATTGATGAAATGTGGAATAATCTATTACAGATTTTCTATAGGTTTTATTTTAGAAATCCCTGTATTCCTTTCTCATGAGGCAATATTTAAACTTCAGTTCTATGATTATATCTTTAATTCTATATCATTATAATGCATGTAGTAACTAAAGCATGGTCTTGTGTGAGCTAAATGATATTAATATTAACAGAAGCACAGCTAGACAAACCACAAGTGTGCTCCTGTGTGCTGTGTGAGTTAAATGAAGTGGACATTTACTACTGTGAGCTGTGCAATGTGAGATGCCATATGGTGTCGTTTGCAACTGATCTTCAGGCACATCCACTGAGGGCAAAGAAATCTAGACATCTTTTGTTTGTCCATTGCAGAAAAAGAGATGTGACTCTTTTTAGCATGTCCTGAGGGAATCAGTATCCTCTTGGTACAGAAAGGAAAGCAGCACGGCGCATTCTCTGTGTCAAAATGGTATGGGTCCTGTCCTACACACAGAGCAGGTAACCTAAGGAGGGATGACAACACTCTGAGGCACACTTCCTAGTAAGGCACTATCCCTATTTGCTGTTTCTTCATGAGACTACTCAAGTTTAATGCGGTGTTATATGTTTAGGGATCCTGAGACATTTTCTGGTAAAATATTTCTGCTGAAAAAGTAGGTTTGCCAGTCGCACCTCCGTAAGCACACCTGTTTGCAGAAAGAGTCTGGCTTAGACAAAATTCAAATTCCGGACTTAAAAAATAAGTGGTGAAAATGTCCCTTTTTAATACTTTGAAAAAATTTCAAACGAAGAAGTAACAGAATAGTGTTCATGAGCCTCAGTCTGAGCAGCCTGTTTGTCTTGTCTTGTTCTGTCTGCTGCTGAGAAGCCATAGGTTCCCTCTGCTGTGTTTTCTTGAATGAACACAAAGACATGGGTCACATGCGTGACATTGCAGCAAATATCCCATCTGGGCCTTCATTTAGTAATGAGTGTAGACAACAAAGGTGTATGTAGGAATGCAGAATACCTGTTACACTTTCCTACTTAAGGTCTTCAATTTAAGGCTTTTTTATTAATGATTTAGTCTGCCAATGTTGTCTTAAAATCTTTGTATCCAGTTTTCCCTTGGGAGAAAGTCCTAAATGGTTCCTTTCTGTCCATTCATCCATTCAGTTCATCAGATCTGAGAAGTGTTGTTTTCATCAGCTAGTCAACCTTGTAGTAACCCATTCTTCATCTAAGTTCTTTACCTACCAAGCACTGAAGAACATTAGGAAGTTTTCTGTCTCTCTTGCATGCCTAGAAGGCTCCTAAGACACTCACAGCAGGCATAACTAGTGCAAATCCACTCTTGATTCCAGTATTGGCAAAGATTGTGTGAAAAACCAGAAGGAAATTGTATTTTCTGAAGTGCAGTCAGTCATTCTAAAAAAACAAGAGTGCATTGCTTCATTTTACAATGGCTCCACATTAGGGTATTGCTGTATTTACTTTTATATTCTGTCAGGTGAAGTCTATGTAAGAAGGTGTGACAGTCTGCAAGGGCAGGAAAGACATAGGATTTTGTTGAGTGCGGGGATCAGAGGAAAGATTATTTAGAAGTTTAACAAGCATGCTGGGTGTACAGAGCTATGGTTCTTTCTATAGTTTGCTCCTTATGCTGTGACTATGTTTAGTAGTTACACTATCACTGTGGCATATTGTTTTTTAAATTGACAGTGATAGTGCTTTGCTACTCCAGCACTGGTATTTCCCTGAAAGGTATGTACCATTGTGAGTTAAACAAGAAAGTCAGTTCTTTTCTTCCAAGATTACGTAAAATCTCCTGGAATGCTTTTACTTTTGGTTGAAGCTCTTTTTCTGCCCCTACAAATGTACCTCTTAGCACATAGTTAAGACAACAGTCACATTTTCTGATAGAAATTTTGACTGCTTCTAAAAGAGAGAAAAAATGCTGCAGAGTAAATGAGACACTTTTAAAAAATTTATTTCAAGTTTTCACTTGCATTCTTTTCACAAAGAATAGGAGCTTTTAGAAATTACGAAAATTAAAAACAATTTTAATGAAGACACAGGTGTCAACTGACAAACTGGAGTAGCATTCATTTATGGTTTATGCATAGCTCATTCTATATTTATTTCCTTTGCTTGCCTATGTCTGATGTTTTGGAACTCGTCATTTTCCATTTGGGTGTCTGTCCCTGAAGAGGTTTTGATTGTGCCTTTGCTTTCTGTATCACAGTTTCAGTTCCAGTCATGTGGCCCACAGCATGTGCCAGGAGAATGACACGGGAGCACTCGTGGCATGACCATAGCATTTCACTGCTGCACAGAAGACAGCTACCTGCAGGGGGTTGAAAGCTCCCAGCATTTATGTACATTTAATAGCAGAAACTGAAGAAGTGGGTTTAGTAATTTGCTCCTTGGCAGGAGTCCTCTATGATCTTCTGGCCCTGGGGTAGTTCCATTCAACAAGGGAGCACAGAGGAGTTGACTTTACTTATTGGGGTTTTTTGAAGGTAATGGAGCTTTTCATGTGTACATGGACAAAGTCAGAGATTATGGCAGTATTTATGGGCTGAATTCAGAGGGATGGCATACACAGTGTCTGTTAGAACCAAAACCTATAAAGCAAAAGAGGGTGATAGATATGTCAAGCTGCTTTTGTTCTTCCCATGTGTTTATTATGTGTCTTACTTGTAATAGTCTTACTTTAGTTTCTGCTCTGGTGCCATGTAGTACTTCAGTTTTTAAGAGTACATTGCAACCTGTCAGTCTTACACTGCATTTTACTTTCTCAGAGGAGTGTTTGAATTTGAAATCAGGTTATTTACATAAGATGGCTATAAAATCTCTGTTACAGTCATGTCTCTGCTTGTTTTCTACTTGTGGATGCTCACCAGGCTGTGTATAGGGCTGTATCTCAAGATGACTGAATCTGAGGAATATTCAGAACCTGTCCTTATGTCTATGGAATACTGCACATCCCTGTAGTGTGGAGCTCTGACTGGTTGCTGTATGATCAAAGATCAATGGTAAGAAGTCAGTTTCTCTTTATGGAGGGTATGAATACTCCTCCAGAGCTCTGTGCATGTGGGCATGCTGCATTATTATTTCACCTTGAAGGGTCTTATGGCAGTCTAAGCCATACACACTCTATCATGCATACAGCACAATGGGCACTGAAAAATCATGGATGTCTGCCACAAAATCTTCCTTGTCTGGCTTTCTGACAGCACGTTTGGAGATGTCAGTGTCTTTAGCAGACCATGCTCCCCTACCCAGCACATGGTTGAAGTCAGACCCTGCTGTTCTGTAGCAGTCCCACACTTTGTTCTTGAACTTTTCCCTTCTCCTACCTTCAGTGAGTTAGACTCACTAGAAGAGCAATAGCCCTGGGCTGGTGGTTTTGGTTGTCCTACTAGGACAACATTGTGCTTGGTACAAGGACAGGCTCAATCAGTTGCTGATGGGTCTGTCAGGGACAGATGAAGGGAAGGACACAGAAAGTAACTTAGAGGAAAGCCTCCCATCGAGGTTATAAACTAGAAATCAGGACTTGAAGTAAATTAATTTCTATGTGGTCATAGTTTTGATGCATATTAAGGATGCCACAGGCTAAAACTTGATAATAAAAGTGAATTAGCATTTGTTGGGAAAATTTATTCAAATACATTTTTTCCAGTTGTTGATTTAACATTTCCTTTGAAAGCAGCTGTAATCTTTGATGGCTAATTCTGTGATGATTAAAATGAAATGTGTAGAAGTGCTGAATTATCTCTGTCTCAGCACAATAAAACTGGCCATATCATGCTTACCAATGAGAGTAGATCTTTTCCCTTCTAATTTGCTAAGGTTATCACAAGAGTCTTGAAATATAGCCTATTTGTGCAGGTCTAATTTCCAGCTAACTCAACCTCTACATCATGTTTTTTTAATATGGTTTGTACAAATAAATAAATTAGGTATTTGGAAGGAACTCACTGTATTTCAAAATACCCAAGTGAGGTTTTGCAGGGATCTTGCAATTAAATTGCAGATAACATTGCTGCAAAACTGTGGCTCTTTTTCAGGGTTTGCAGTTTAATGTGTTCAATAGGGAGGGGTCCCTAACTGAGTAAAATCAGATGGATGGCTTTTGCTTTCATGTGTTACTAATTCCCTGTACTCTGCTTGGAAACTAAACAAATGCAATGCTGTTTCACATATTCCATATACATTGTAAAAGCAGGTGATTTAAAATCTGCGTTGTTTTCACTGACCTATAGTTGTGTTCAAAACTTCAGTATTTCTTTTCACATCTTCCATTTCTCACTGGTTATTTATACGTGTATATATAGATATTGTACATCATCTTAGTAAACTTTTTGGAGCAGATACTGTGTCACTGCTGATTGTTTCAGTAATACCTTCACTGTGGGAGCCCCTATTGTTTTAGATACTTCTTCATTAATGACATATAAATATAATAACTATTTACAAGAAGGATAAAAAAATACTGAAAAGTATGTTGATAGTGTAATTTTAATTGGATTCTGGTTGGAATATTTGGTAGAGTGAAAAAGATCATAAACTCTATGTCCAATTTTCAAGCCTCAATTCTGCTTCAGGTTATGTGGATATAATCTACCTGTGTGCATTATGCTGCTTCAGGCTTGGATATTCACTAGACAGAATAAACAAAAATTCGTACCAAAGCATATAATATCGGCTCTGAGTTTGGGTAGGGTGCTACTCTTTTAAAGAATTTGGAAATCATCCTACAGTTAAAGCCTCGAAGAGTCTGCATAGGAAATATTTGGTGGTGTTTTTTTTGTTTTGTCTTTTTTTTTGTTTGTTTGTTTATTTGTTTGTTTGTTTGTTTGTTTGTTTTTTAAAGGTTGAAATACTGTGTGATAGAGGCGATGGCAGCTTTTTTTGAGTGTGGAATTGTTGATTTAGAGCGGGGATACTGGTCTAGTGCCTTGATGGGTGTTTTTGGAGCCAATTTTAGCATCTGTGTTGATGACCTTGCACAAGAAGTAGCACTTGTAAAATTTGGTGGTTAATGAAGCCAGGTGGCATTGTCAGAGAGGCAAAGCCAGGGTGAGTGAATCAAGAGAAATCGGCTGAAAGTCAACAGTGCAAAGTGCAAGACCTTGTGTTTAGGGACTGGTGTTGGGATTTACTGCTCTTAACACAGAGCCACTTTGTTGCAAATAGCTGAGGAAGAGAAAGCCATTATTTTATCATTTGCTAAAAAAATGTCTGTAAGCAGTTAGGAAAAAGTGCACTAGCAACAGGCTGGATATGATGACCCATAAAGTTTCTTTCATTGTTCCTGTATCAATTGCTGGCTCGACAAAACTGCATTACTGTTTGCAAAAGAAAGATGAATACAGCAACATTTGTTGAATAAGTAATGTCTTCAATATTGTATATATACTTTTACAAGCAGTATTTTGAGTAAACCAGCTTGTAGTGCTTTATGGAATATTGGCACATACAGTTCATTCTTTATTTCTTCTCGCTTAATTCAGTGTTTCTGAATAGAGAGTTATCAGCTGATGACATTCAAATGAATAATTTTTTTCTCCTTCATGTACTTTCATGCTACAAATTGTGCATACAACTTTATGGCTGACTTGGAAAAGACTGCAGCTTGTAATTGAGAGACATGAAGCTTCAGGGAAAGTTACATAAAACAGGAAAAAAACCCCTCTGACTTTGTAATAATACATGGAATACAATAGGCCACCCTGTTGCCTGAAGCTTAGTGTTTGTGTTTCTGTGTTCATTGAAATGCTTTACTTTTGCATTCTGTCTCAGTTACAACTGTGCATTCAATGCTGCAATTTTGAGGAAGAGAATATTCTAATTAAATGATTTTTTTTTTGCGGGAAGTGTTTAATGATGCACGTTTGCATGATTATTTGGATCTCTTAACTTATTATGGAGCTCCAGCAAATAAAAACAAGATAATTTATATCATATAGTGGCATTCATACAAAGTATCACAAAATGGTTTAGAAGGAAGTTACTATTAAACAACAGGGACAAAACAAGTCTTTAAGGTGTGATTTAAGGAGATAAATTACCTTTGTGTCTGAGAAGGGAGGAGAGGATTGAATTACAGACAAAGGAGGAAGAGAAAACCTTCCCAACTGGGGAATTGTGAGGGACACCAAAGGGGTGAGTGCAGCACCATGAGAAGAAGAGTGGCTGAGCGTGAGATCAAAGTGCTCAGAGGATAAGGTCAGCAAGAACTTCTACATTACAGGAATATGGTTTTGAAAATAATACAACCTTTTTCCCTTAGATTCAGAGGTAGGCTAAAAATTTGAGATACATAATTTTGTCTCACAGAGTAAGGTATATATTTGGCTAAGACATTTCTGGTGGTTTTAGAGGTGGGTGTTGAGAGGTGGGAAGAAAATGAAAAAAAAATGGTGGTGACCTGGGATGTGTGGAGCAAGATACATCTCATCTTTGGCTGTTGTATGTAGTTTTCTTTTTTGAATTTCAGGGAGCAAAAATGCAACGTAGCTCTGATGTTTAGCCATTTATCACAAAAGGTGTCCCATCCTGTTCTTGGCTAAAAGTTAATGTAATACAGGAAATATTTAAGCACAGTTTATTTGCCTGTTGTTTCTAGTAAATCATCCTGTGATAATTTGCTATAGAGTAATCCTTGAAGTAATTTTTATGTTGTAACTTGGAGTTTCCTAGGGAAGCTCAATTTCATGGGCTTTGGGAGTTGTTGGATTTTTCCAGTTCAGTCCAGTAGATCCAGATTGCTGCAGTCCTGTGCTCCTCAGTCCCAGCAGTAGAAAGGAGTGTGTGCTCTCCATGCACACACACAGCTGGCCACCAAAGCTGCACGCAGAGGAGATCAGTGCTGCATCTGGCACCTCGTGTACAGGTGTATCTGTGCACAAATCTGGATCCTGTGCTTTGCATTTGGCTAATGGGACTCCGAGCATGCTAATACATCGCACACTCCTGCATCCATACTCACAGGCCCACACACACACGGATGTCTCCGGACCTGTGGTTCCTGAGGAGGGCTCACTCTCAGGCTCTCCAGATCTTGCTTTTTTTGGGTAGCTGTCTGCCAGACCTTTTACCCTACTTGTTGGCCAATCCGACACGAAGTTTGCTAACATCTCACAAACAGAACAGAAGGCACACTTAAGCATAGTTACGGAGAAAACAGGTGCAGAGTTTAGTAAGGCAAGGTAAAGTGGTGATGAGGTGCTGGGCTTGGCCAGACAGCTGTACTGCCCGGCAGCCTTGGTTATATTTGGTTGGGCCCTTTTATCTCCCCTTCTCTCCATTTCTCCATGCTTGTTCCTTCCCCCCACACACTTGTTTCCTTCCCAGATAAAAAACTTGTTCCTAATTATTTTCACCTGCTAATCTCAATTTCACCACATCCATAACCAAATTTGATGTTACCAACAGTGTCACCTCGGTCTTCTCAGCCTTAAGCATTGTCACTACTATGGCCACCTAAGTGCTCTTGGCCTTGCAAGACTCTTCACTTCAGAGGTGCTATTACTCCTCCCTGCTTCTCATCGAAGTTTGGCCATTTCTCACATAGCTTCCCGTTACCTAACCCTGCAATTCAACCATCCTTCTTGGCACTATCTGTAGCTTCTGTCATCTTCTCTGTTGTTGCTGTCCATCAGTTTCTTGTGTCATCAACAGAGTTTGTCATGTTCTCTTTGCTCAGATGTGATGGAATGCCTGCATGCCATAAGAACTTCTACTGAAAGTGGATTTACTGCAGGTTCAAGTGGGACACAGTTAGGGAGCCTTCTTGTATCAAGCACATGATGAGGGTGAATAAACATCCTCACACACACTCAAAGGCATTGCAGCTCTAAACTGCTTGTACTTTTTTTGAATTTTGTATGTACCTGGGAGTAACTCCCACAGAGATATCTGTAGATAGAGATGCATTTTCTCTTTCACTGACAGTTTGCAGGGAGATCCTTTTTAAGAACTTGGTGAGTGGTATAATTTTGTCTTTAATGTATACTGTATAAACCTTTTTTCTTAAGCAGCTACAAACCAGTATTTTTTTAATGTAATGTAGTAAAGCAATGATACTTTTGACAAGTTTCCTTTTCAGTATATTGTGTCCTGCTTTGAAAATGAAGTATTTTTGTCCATATCAAAGGGTTATTTTTTCATTATGCACTTTAAATGATGCAATTGTACATCATTTCACTTAAAATAGTGAGCAGCATATTCTGTAGTATCTGTGAAATTGTTTATGCAATGGTCATCTTTGTATTGACAATTTAAAGCAGTTTGCAACACTCTTGAAACTGGTGGTATTTAATAAAATAGAATCTTCTATTGTACTTTATAATAGCTTTTCTTCACACACTTTTGTCATGAAAAACCTAGCACATCAGCATATTCTTTCTGCTGTCCTGTGGAATTTGTGGAATTTGTAATTTGCCCAGAAAACATACACTGTTTTCCTTTTAATGGACTTTAAATAGCAATCAAACATATGTAGAAGATAGACTGTACATCAAGAAACTCTGACCTTGGTCCGTCACGCTAAATAAAAATACAAGTTCTGCTTCACTACTCAGAGAAGCTTAAACAACTTTTACTGTTTTAAGAACATCCCTTGAATTAACTTCACTATGTTTGAGAGCATTGGCTGTTCCATCAGAAAATATTGAGGAACTTTCTGTGTGACTAAAGGCTGCAACTAATGGTAAAATATCTATTGCATGTGTTTATTTTGAAACCTAGAGCAGAAACATAAGGAGGTATTCTGAGGTCTACCAATGTCTGTATATGTTGCAGATGAGAAAATTTCTTTGTAAAATGAGTCATTAGTCAACTTTTGCTTTCTGAATAAAAATTTTTACATTGTGTGAGTGATATAGTAAATCACTCTGACAAGTCATTTTATTGAAGTCAAATTGGAGATTTATAAATGAATAATAATCTTTATTTAACATAGAGCTTTACTTGCCTCGTGAAAAGTTCAGAAAAAAAAATCTGTTGTTCAGCCATGTTGTTATTGAAACACAAATGACTCTTAGCTAGCATTGTGGTGGGTTTATTCCTAATTGTGTTGTAAGACAAGAGTTTCTATCTGCTTAGGAAAGTGAGTGCCAAAGGACATGTATATCAGAAATTTAATGAGAATGATTATTAATTATTAACAGCTCAAGGGTGAAAAATTAGATATCACTAGTGGGAATCTCGTAGATAGGAAGAGCTGTATTCACTAAAAAAGGACATGTTTTCTGCTTATAGTCCTTCAAGTAAAAAACCAGAAAACAACAGCTGCTGCTGAGACTTTCTACAGTGTTATGTGAACTGCAGTCTTTCTGTCCAGTGTTCTATGTCAAAAGCTTTGGCCACTGTGGACATATTTGACTATGTTTTGAGAAAGTACAAAATCAATAGCTTCAGACCTGTTCAAAACCTACATTTCCAGGTCTTAGTTTTTTAAGGTAGTATAGAAAAGTGCACCTGGAACCTGAATTTTATGTGCTGTACCTGAATGAAAAATTAAGCCTTGTCTGTTTTGTGTGATTTATGTAAAAAGACTTGGGAGGCATTGTTGGAACTCAGGAAAACAAAAGTGTACATTTCCTAAGACCAATGTAAAAGCCTGGCAGAATTCAACAATAAAAATGAGCTGTGAAACTTTGTAAATATTCCCTTTATGCTAAATTAGCCTCTTTCTTATAGAATTCCACCTTATTTTGTTGCCATTCCTTGTTGTCACTTTGCTCATGTTCTCAGATGCATTTCTAGCATGACTCTCATGGGTTGTGTAGCATGCTGTGCTTTAGCTGGTATTTCCAAGCAGAAAGAGACTTGCTTTATCAGTTGATGATTAATTTTTCTGCTGTTAATTTTCATCTTTCTGTTAAAAGAATGGAAAAGTGGAGCAACGTGTTAAATTGTGCGGATGATGCTTCAAGAGAGGGTTAGTGGATCACTGTGGATAGTTAAAGAAGAGAATATTCCAATCAGATAGGAGAGACTGAGAAAACTGCAATCACAAAACTGAATTAATTTAGATGAATTCTGATAGCTGCTTCTGTGCTGCTTTCTGTAATTTTTCTTAAGACAGAAGATAAATTCCATCAAGGCTCCTGGAAGAAGTGTAGCAGAACCAGGATTCAAACCTGGTGTCACAGAACTAGCCTGACCATACATGGAAGAAATGGGAATCAAGTTCGGCTCTAAGACCGGTCCACTCAGTGCATCTCGTTATGTTTTGAAAATCAGGTGTTTCATATGCTAAGTTTTACAAGAAGGGCAAGACAGACATTGTACGTGCCCGCCAGTGGAAATGAGAAGCTGCACCTGCTAACATGCTTAACATTGGAGCATAGGAGTGAAGCCATCCATATGTTCCTGCTGTTTCTATGCTGTTTCCATGTTTGACTTTCTCTCCTGTGTTGGAAAGAATAGAGAAACACTCATAAAAAACCCTCAATGAAGGTAGTGACTGTGTGAATGTCAGAGGGGGGACACTTCATTTGCTACTGCCTCAACAAAAGAAAAATCCAGGGAAACACTTCTCAGTTGCCTGTCTTTCCCTTCTTTTGTTTGAAATTTGCACATATTCCCTTTTTTGGTTTAAAAACAGTAGAAGGTCGCCTATATTGCACAATTTTGGTAAGTCTGAATAGTAAATTCAGATCAAAAATCCTCAAAGCAGTTAATAAAATCACTGTAACAGACCTCCCACTGTATCCTGCTGGGGCTCCTGAGAAAAATAATTAATCTCAAGCCTACTTATTTCAACATTTTTCACTCACTGAAAAAATGTGTGGAAAAAAAAGACTTTCCTGGAATAATTATCTAGTTCACAGATTCTGACTGAGAAAAGCACTTAGCTATAATGGAGATGCCAGGCCATCTTTGTTACCATTTTCCTAGTGTAGATTTCCCAAAGTGAAGATTTAAGCTCAAAAGCTGATGTCCGTGAGAAGGTGTATTATTACTCTTGGTATTATTTTAATTTTTGTAGTGTTATTTAGGAACTTGTAAAAATTAGGATTCCACTGTTTTAAGTGCAAAATAATGAAGAGATTGGCTCTTTCTTTACAGGGCTTACATTATAAGTCCAGCAAATTAATGAGCAGCTGAGTTCTATTTGGAAAAAAATAAAGAATTGAAAGTTAATTATGGAATGGCCTGGGTTGGAAGGGACCTTAAAGATCATCTAGTTCTGATCCTCCTGCCATGAGCAGGGTTACCTTCCACAAGACCAGGTTGCTCAAATCCCCATCCATCTTAGCCTTGAACACTTCCAGGAATGGGGCATCCACAACTTCTGGCAACCTGTTTCAGTGCTTCACCACCTGATGGGTAAAGAATTTCTTCCTGGTATCTAATTTAAACTCACCCTCTTTCAGTCTAAGGCCATTTCTCCTTGTTCTATAATTACATGCTCTTGTAAAATGTCCCTCTCCAGACATTTAGTACTGAAAGGCTGCAATAAAGTTTCCCTGGAACCCTCTCTTCTCCAGGCTGAACAACCTCCAAATCTCAGTCCGTCTTCAGAGTAGAGGTGTTCCAGCCCTTTGATCATCTTTGTGGCCCTCCTCTGGACTTGCTCCATCGGGTCCATGTTCTTATTTTAGGGGCCCCAGAGCTGGATGCAACATTCCAGGTGGGGTCTCATGAGAGTGGAGTAGAGAGGGAGAATCCACTCCTCTGACCTGCTGGCCATGCTTCTTGTGATGCAGCCCAGGGTGCAGTTGGCCTTCTGGCCCACAAGTACACACTGCCAGATCATGTTTAACTTCTCATCCACTGACACCCAAAGTCCTTCTCCTCAGGGCTGTTCTCAGTCCATTCTCTGCCCAGCCTGTATCCATGCATGTGGTATTTTATTTAGGTTGTTTTCCGTAATTTTGAAATACACAAATTTTCCATAATTTTTTCAAATTTTTTTTGGAAGCATGGTTCAGTTCTCTTTTGCAAATTTACAGCAGAATTGTGTGATTTGTGAAGGGCTTAAGGTATGTGAAAAGGATTATTCATGGCCTGCGTGATTCCTTCACTGACGATGAAGGCAGCATGATCAGAAGTAGTAATATTTCTATTGTAGCTGGGCAAGCTGTGGGCCAGGTCATGGCCAAGCCTGTCCATCTGCAGGGGGGGAAGCAGAGCAGTCTCTGCAGCATGGTTGCATTCCCAGTTATACGCCAGTGAACAAGATCTGCAAAGAAGTGGGAAACAGGCGGATCCTTGGCTTTATGTTTGTCACTGTAGAACATAAGAAACCGCTTGCACAACGATTTTCAGAATAAATAATTGTTGTCCCATTATGGGGGACATAACAGCAACATCCTGCATCAGCTGTAAAAAGAAGGCGCTGATGCCCGAACCTGCGTTCCCCTCCAATCCAAGCCTAAGGACTTGGTACTTGGAAACCATTGTTCACTTCCAGTTTCTTTTCATTCTCATCTCCCTTCTTGCTGTACTGTCTTTCAGAAATAAAATAGAAATAAGTGGGCAGGTTTCTCAGTATGCCTATGTGCCTGTTTGATACCTGCCTTGTGGGGTGTGTGATTTGATTTTTGAGTAAGAGCATCTATCTCAGATCAGTGTCTCTGCAGTGAGGAGATCCGTGCCACATTCTGATGAAGGCAGCTGGATGTTTTTGTGACTTCGAATAAATTTCTCTAAGGTTTGATTTTTCCCTCATCTAAAGAACAGCAGGTAATTCTAACTTGGTTGGGGAAGCCTGTAAGGAGGCTTAAAATCATAGACTAGGCAGCAGTGTAGCAGAGCAGGTTTAAAACCATCCTGCCTGTTCCCTCAGCAGCAGGAGCCATGCAGGTGAGCAGTGTGGTGTGTGGCAGTGCCCTGCTGTTGAAGGCTGCACCATCTAGCACAGGAGCTCTGGCAGCTGTGGCTCTAAGTGTCTTGGACAATGTTTGTGTGCTGAGGCACCTACGTGCACCGTGGCTGAGGGTAATTCTTGTTTTAATGGGCTTAGCTGTTCTGAAAACAAATTGGACTACACAACGAAAAACATTTAATTTGGAAATATTTATTTGTAGGCAAGTGAGCTGTAAAAATACAAATCTCTTGATAAACTCTCCCTGCTGTATTGACATTGATGGTACACAAGGCAGTTTCTTGCTGTGCTCTTTTCTTTCAGGGAAGCCAGAAAATCCCAGGAAGTATTCTGTTTCTCTTTAAAGCACAGCACTAATGATCTTGTTACAAGTTTATATCTGACAGGAACAACTTTGTGTTTGCAAATGTTCCGTTCCTCTTGCTAACTAAGTTGTAGCTGTAACTCATTTGAAATTGAACAAAAGACCTGTAGCAGCATACTATAAATTAACTATTAATTCAGAAGATCATTTTTTAAAGGCTAGAATTTCAAAACAATTAACTTAATAATGATTTTATGTATTGGTTCGATCCTCAATATATAAAATGCTCATTACATCTTTGTGTTGTCTATTGATCCATCTATTATACCAGTTTATTCCATTCTCCTGCTTACCAATTGCACCCATGAGCCTGAATTTATTGGAACAGTTAAATGACATTTAATGCACTGTAGCTGGGAAACAGATCCAGTAGACAATTCTATTATTATGCTAATGGAGTTTTTTGAATTACATTTCACTAAGCTCAATATTATCTTCCATGTTATTCTCAAACCCAGTGTCAGGTGGGATAGTTTAATATCTTCTGAGCTATGTGCAATTTTGGTGTGTTTGCTTAATGAACCCATGGTTTCAGACAATGTTTTCCTTTATTTCTGAAGAAGCTTAAATGTTTAAAACAGTCATAAACAAAACAAGCAAGCAGCAAAATTGTTCTGGACTATGGAGGCAGTTTTCCTTTCTGAAATTTGAAGAAGCAGCAGTGCACTGCCCCAATTTCTGAAAAAAATCAGAATGAAGTTATTTTGAAAAGTCTTTCTAGAAACATAAACCAATACTAATATAAATGAGAACAGCTCTCCTAATTTCTGTGGAATTATGCAGTTAAAAACTGAATTCTGTTTGTGGATTGAAAGTTACACCATTTTTGAGAAGTAGGAAAAACTTCACCCTAGAGGGACCTGCTCTGTCTTTTCTGAGGAGCAACAAATGCCTTAATGTAATTATTAAATAGAAACACTGAATGTCTGATATTCCTGACTGAAATCACTGATAATTACTTTTGACTAGGACTTCATATAAGTTTGAAGATTGTTAAACAAACCCCAGTCCCCCAAACCTTTTTCAATTCAGGGAATTCCTCTTCTTATGAAATTCATCTGGCAGTCTCATTGAAGAACACTTTGCCTCCTGCACGGTACAAGGTGCAATTCATGCTTTGCCACCATTCTCCTGTAGATAAATAAATGCAGGATGACCAACCTCGTTCTGTCCAGTGAATAAGCAAGCAGAAGTTGCCAGTCAGCAGAAAACTAGGGAAACCTGTTTCTCTGCAGTTGAGTAACATCTCTCATGTTTGCTGGGCAAACGAGCAATGAAACACTTAGTTATGTTTGGCTTTTTAGTTATAGGAAGAGATGATGGCTCACCTTATTCTTTGTACCATTAATAAGAAGACAAATCTCTCTGGGAATAAGGGATTTTTACCTGTAAATATAGTATTAGCAGTATTAACTTCGTTCTTGCTGTTCTAAGGGAAGCAGTCATGCAATCAAACTCTGCTGCTGAGGCCCAACATACTATGCAGTTAATGAAATCTGTTGCAGAGGTGACAAAACCTCCCCTGAGAGCTGAGCTATCCATGCAATTCTTGTGCTTTTCCTTTGTAACACAGCTTTTCATTCTCTTGCACTCTGCATTCATGGAAGGGGTTTGAATCCCCCTCCCTTGCATAGCAGCAGGCTCTTGGCTCCTCACTGATGCTGGAGTGGAGAGAGGCTGCTGAACAAAGGAATTCCAAGAGCTTTTCATTTTCATGAGTTATTCACCTCCTCTTTCTTTGATGAACTAGGTTCCTCAAGGAAAGAGGGGTTATCTCATCAGCCACAGCCTACAGTGACACTGTCTGCTTACATCCTTTGTCACAGAGCCTGAAAAGAATCTATTACCAGAGTAAACAGTTGTCTTGTATTGCCAGTGAGTCCTTCAGCAGCCTGTTTGGAGAGTGAGGCTGGAGAGACACCTTCCCTCTGTCCCCCGGGCTTTATTCACAAGGAACATTCTGCAGAGATGTCAAGAGAAACCACAAGCCAGAAAACAGACTGGAGACCTCGCTTAGGATTCATCAGTGAGCTGAGTGAGGCAGCAGAGCTTGATTTGCACCTTTCTGAAAATCAAATAAACTTACCCCATGGATCATGTGCTGTTATGAAATAGGATACATCTGTCCAAGAGTATTTAATCTTTTCAAAAATCTCTCTAAGTTTTACTTCTGCAATTACTTCCTTTCCTGTCACATACTTTTTACTGAAATGACACAGCTACTCTCCCAGTAATAACTCCCCTGAAGGCATTTCACAAGCTGTTTACTATGTGAGGTCTTAGTGTGAGTTGTCCTGGACCTTTTAAGGAATTTACTCCTATGGGACACAGAAATGACCAAAGGAGATTTACAGTCATTCTTTGCAAGCATAGAGAAAGCCAGTCTTTGGGTAAGCTATCTCAAATTAGCATTATTGTGAGCTTGGTGGATATTAGTAATATAATTACCTTTTTACCTTTCCCACAATCATCTTTACTAATTTAAGTGTATAAACCTACTTTTTCTCCCCTAAAGGAGACCTAATTATCATCTATGTGGATATGTTTTAGGTTTGCACTCCAGATTCATTTGCTATTACTTTTAGTTGAAGTATCAAAAAATAAGGTTGCAAGAGCATGTATCTTTCCTGTGGTCACGAGCAGTCTTGCTTAATTTTAGGAATATTTAGATGTGGTTCTCTGATTAATTCTGATTTTTTTTTTGTAAGTAAGAAAATCCCTTTGGAATTTACACAAAATTTCAGTGCAGTCCAGTAGTGGAGGTCATCCAAAACCAGAAGATAGAGACCCTGGAGACATCAAATAGCTATCTCAGCCTGGTCAAATGGCAGAACAGGTTTGAAAAGAAGGATCCTCTTAGTGTTTTTTTTTTTTGTTTTCCACTTTGAATTGTTGCAAATTTTGGTCTCTTGTATTTTTTCCAACTTAAATTTCTATACTGTTAGTGCCACTAGGAACTATTGTTGAGTCAAGAAAATGAAAATGGCTTTTCTGTGACATGTAAGATGATTTTTAAAAAAAGGGGTTACAAACTGTCTAGGAATTGCTATAAACCTCTGTTAGATGAATTATAAAATAGATTTCAGTACCAGGAACTTGGCAGGAGTTTGACCCAAATTATTTCAGTGCAACCTTGGTAATGGAAATCAAAAATATATTTATCCAGGAGAGGGCTAAATTATTTGTTATGGATGGTTTTATGTAGAGCTTTTCTTTTTAATGAACAGTTCTCCAGCAGTAAATGTAATGTAATTATAAAAGTACAGACTTCTGCCTTTGATGACAGTACATTTCTTCCACTTGCAGTAGAGCACCTGGTGTGATTTCCCTTCCCAGTTTTTAAGAAAAACTTTCACCAACTTTGTTATTAACAGCCATTGATTTTTGGTGGTTAAGATGCTTAGCATGAGGACATGCTTGATACATTTAGGGACTGAGCTATTCCCATAACCCTAGATTTAAAATGCCTCCCTGGCCGGAGGGAGAGCAAGATATGCGACACCTCCTGGCTGCTGGGTAGATGCTGTAGTCAGCATTCTTCTCTCACATGACCACAGAATGTTTATGTTTGTATTTGCATAGAGTGCCACTTATGAACGGTGAGTATGGTGATTTCTCACTGTTGTTTGATTAATTGCCTGAGCAACAGGGCTATTCCAAGGACTTTTTAGGTAACTCTTATATATCCCCTGATTGGCATATCTGATAAATTCAGTAATTAAATTGTGTGGTGCTATCTGTGAAATCACTTAAATTTATCTGTCCCATTTGCTTTTCTGTGTCTCCCTCAAAGCTCTGAGTGTGGGTGAGAGAACTTCTGAGTGTTCAATAAGGTGATATTTATGTGTCTATCTATGAAGTTTACTAAATTTCCATCCTTTCACTGCCACCCTTACTCACTCAGCTCAATCACAAACCAGTCCATTGCATTTGGGAAAAAGCAAATGTAATTCGCACTCCCAAATGAAACTCTTTCTGCTCTACATAGATCTCTTTCTGCAGTTTACATTGTTTTCCTTTCTGCCCTCATGTTAAAGTGATATTTAGATGTTATATTTGAGAAAGTTAGTGATTTTGTCAACTCTTTCTAGCTTTTTATCTCTATCACTTTCAAACACAGATGGGCCAGTCAGTTTAGGATAGACACAGTTTATTCAAATTACAAATATAAGAAAAGTTGTATGACTTGTTTTTCATCTTTATTCTGCAGTGCTACCTTCCCAAAGCCAAGTGCAGCCTGGAGTGTGTTCTAAAATAAGAGGGGATGTCTTCACATAAGCTTCACTAGTTGATTTGTTAGAGAAGGTATGCTGTTCCAACTTTAAGGCTAGTAGAAAATTCTAACTTATCAAAAAAAGGAACAGTTTCTTTTTTTTTTTTTTTTTTGTCACTCATTCATATCTGAAAGCGGTCATAGGAATTTTTTTTTTATTAAGACTTACCTGAGGAATAAATACTTAAGAGCAAGGCAGGTTAATTTGCCAAGTAACTGGGAAAAGTAACTGGAAATTGCAGGGCAGTTGAATGTGAATTGCTTATTTATATTGTCTTCTTTTATTTGCATTGTAATTTTACACTTCTTGAAAAAAAATGTTCAAATTTGGAAGAAATTGTTCTGTAAGCTAGATGTAGATAGAAACCCACTTCAAAACTGTTTTGCTTTTGGTTCTATTATTATTTTATTTATTAACTGCTTAATCAGGCTTGCTTCACTGGTTTTACCTCTTCCTTATGGAAACTATTTTTTGCAATTTTAGCTTTGCAAGACCCATATGCATGACACCATTTCATATCAGTTGCAAAATAGCCATTGTTTTAACTTGTCTTATGCTGAAGTCTTGGGCTTTCTTGCTGACTTTTGTTCCAGCTGTGGAGGGTCAATGGGATGCCGAATAGGTGAACAGTCATCATTTTGGCATAGCTTTACTCTACAAGAAAGTGAAGTAATTTGATGAGAGTTGTGAAAATGCTGGGGCAGCAGGGGAACCACCCTCATGGGCTGCAGTGTCACCTCTGTGGCCCCTAAGTGAGACCCTTGTGAAGCACCAAAAGCTGCCAGGCTCTGTCACTGTTGAGTTGTGTTGCTTGTATTGAAGTCCATCAGGGATAGAGTGTTCCGTGCATGGACTGTACTGCTCGACATCAGTTTAAAAATGATGCTGACACTGACTTCTGGTGGATAAAGGCATAACAAAGGTAAAGGTTGTGTGAATCTGATCAAAATTTCAAAGGCTGAGAGAAGATGCGCAAAAAACTACCTCAATAATAATAGAAGCTCCATAATTTGCGGTGGCTGAGCAGAGGTTTGCTGTTAGCACCTCCCCCAAAACAAGTTATATTTACTTGGGAAAATTAGAGATTTGTGTGGGTGCAACAGAAGAGAAATGCATGAGACAGCTGTTGCAAAACTGTGTGGATGCACTGTGTGTAGTATAGCCCTTTGCCATTAGTCTAAATGGAAGATTGCAGTGCAAAACAACTTTCAAACTTAGATAAACCGTAACACATACTCTGATGTTAATATCATGCTGAACTTTCTGTAGTTCATAAAGTGCATTGTTGGAACTAATTAATATGCTGCTTTTTTTTAATACTCCAAAGGCCTCAAGTTAGTAGTTTGATAATTAGGCGATGTTTCGTATTTAGATACAAATTGGAGATAATTAGAAATGCTGAGGTACCATGTGGGTTAAGTGGGCACCTTTATTTGAGCTATTTAAAGCATTTTAGTGGCAGCTGATAAAGTGCAAAGTAAGCTGGACAGAGAGGTTCTTTTCCATTACACGTTAAATCTGTAGGCATAAATAGATTTACATTTTCTACTCCAGTTAAAAGAGACTGAAACTCTCCATAAGATGCTACAAGTAATCGACTACTGCTGATAGCAGCATGTCCTCATGACTAGGTATGTTAGGCTTTTCAGGAATGAGCTGTCATTTTGTACTTTGGTGAAAAAGAAAGACAGTTTTTAACCATGCTACACCATGTTGAATAGCTTTCCAGAAATCCCAGTTTCTTAATTTTTATAAGTTTCAATTGAACTGCCTTTGTGTTCTGCTGCCTACTTTCTGTTCCATCTTCCTCTTCTGCCAAGTGGTATTCAGCTCTGCCTGAGGTTTGTGTCAAGAAGAGCTTTAATACAGTCTGATGTCAAATATAGACTATGGGATGGACATGTTCTGCAGTAACAATTGCAACAAAGTTACAGAAATTTTAAAATGTAGCAGCAAAAAATACAAAACTATTTGTGTGTTGTCTTTTCCAGACAAGTTTTTGAAATTTTGGACCTGCAGTTGAGACATTTTCAGTATCTCAAGTAAAAGAAGTCTTTATAAATGAAAGTAAGGATAACCTGGTATTTTGGAGAATGTTGAGAAAGGATTTTTCTGCCAGCATCTCCAACTACTCCACCTAACAAACGTTTCTAGCAAATTTTCCATAGTATTACCTTGTCTCCAGTGCTTAGAACATACATATTTTTCTGAAAGGGCTGTGCTGCAAGTCACTATAGGGAGGGGAAAAGATAACAAATTCTCATTTGCTGCAATGGCATTTTTGCCATTTTTGAGGAGAAAGGAAAACTGATGCTGACCTATTCTGAAAACAGTAGCCTGCTGAGGAAAAGGAGACCTCCAGCCCTAGGGATATCATAATACAGAAGAAAAGAAAAATTGTTTCCAGTATCAAATTGTACAATATTTAGAAGCAGTTGCCCTTTGGGTAGGTTTTTAATTTAAATTGCTGCGTGGGAACCTCTCCTTGCTAGGGAAACAGATCAGGTGTAGACGATGCTTGAGCAGAATACTTTCCTCCTAGGACCTTTTTGGTGCATATAATGAGGAGAAGAATTTACTGGCTAGGGACAAGTATGAGACAAAGGGAATGAAAAGGTTCTGGTCCTGATTTGAGTACCTTTTACACTTGTAGAGGGCACTTAACAGAAAAGTTAAGTGTTATTTGAACCTGGAGTAAAAGACTTCTGTGATTTGTATATTCAGAGTCAAGTTTATGGACTGTGCTATCACAGAATGGGTCAGGTTGGAAGGGACCAGAGTGGGACATCGGGTCCAACCTCCCTGCTCAAGCAGGGACATCCTATAGCACATGGCACAAGGTTGCATCAAGGCAGTTCTTGAGTATCTCTAGCGTGGGAGACTCCACCACCTCTCTGGACAATCTGTTCCAATGCACAGTCACCTGCAAGGCAAAGAAATTCTTCCTCATGTTCAGATGAAGCTTTTTTGTGCATCAGTTTCTGCCCATTGCCTCTTCTTCTATTGGTTGGCACCACCAAAAAGAACCTGGCTCCAGCCTCTTGACACTCACTGTAGATATTTATACACATTAATGAGGTCCCCTCTCTGTCACCTCTTTTTGAGGCTGAACAGGCCCAGCTCCCTCANCAGCTCCCTCAGCCTTTTGTTGCAAGAGAGATTGTCCACACCCTTGACCAACTCAGTAGCTCTCCACTGGACCTGCTCCAGGAGCTCCATGTCTCTCGTCCTGAGGAGCCCAGAACTGCACACAGCACTCCAGATGTGGCCTCACCAGGGCTGAGGAGAGGGGCAGGATCACCTCCCTCGACCTGCTGGCAATGCCCTTCCTAATGCAGCCCCAGGACACCACTGGCCTTGGGCACCAGGGGCACTGCTGGCTCATGGACAGCTTCTTGTCCACCAGCACCCCCAGGTCCTTCTCTGCAGAGCTGCTGCTTTTATCTTCTGACATGTGTACTGGTTAACATCACACTTGAAAAATACTGAGAAGATTAACTGTTAACTTTCTTAACAAGTTTTGTTTAACTATGAGTGCAATAAAAACCACTTTTTTTATCCTTGAGAACTTCAGGAAAGAAACAAGTTTTTCCCCTCTTTCTGTGCATAGGAAAAATGAGAACATATGGTCCCAGAATGATCATAAAAAGAAAAACAAGTGAGTCTAAAGAGAGTTTTTTAATCCTTTACATCATGGCATTCTTTGCACTAGTACATTGTAACTCGGACGGTGTATGCATCATGGTTGATTAAAGAAAGGATTTGTAATTGTGAAGTAGTTGAGAGATATGTCCTTAGGGGAAATCAGTGAATTGCAACTTATGCAAACCCTTCTTTCATCAAGCCTGATCAGCTTTTGTTGTGTGGATGCTAACCTTTATGATGGTAGCTGAGACCAAGCTATCAGTGGAAATGTGGTGATCAGTAATTGCTGAAGTAGTGATGAGAAATGACTGGAGGTATCCAAAAATATTGATAGTGGAACAGACTGTGTGATCCATGTATTGTCCCTAGCTAGAGAAAGAGGAAAACTCTGTGCTCTGAAAAAATTGGAGCAGAAAAGGTTTATCTTCAGAAGCTGCAAGTTGGTGTGGTTTGAGAGGTTGATGTCTTATGTAATACCAACAAGTGCCAGATCAATGCCGTACAAGCACAGATTCTAGATTTCAGTGCTGCTGTCTTACACATATCAAAACAACTGCTATAGGCAAGAAAAAATTTGGAAGAACATTTACAAGTAGATTTTTTTTTCCTTTTGAAATGAAAGATGTTGTTTCATTTGTTTGTTTGACTTTTTTTTTTTTTTGTAAATCAAAAAAATGCTTCAAAGCATCATGCTTGTATTTGCATTGAGTGATTTTGAGTCCATGGGAAAAAATAATTCCTTATCTGTGATTTTTAAAAAAACTTCTCCTTGAGATATTTGTTGTTGAAAATATTTGCTCAATAATGTGTAGGGGCAGCTGAAGTGAAAATATCTTTCACTTCAATGTGTAAACTACTTATCAATGTGTAAACACTGCAGAAATTTGGTAGTGCTTATGAATTTATATATGTACGTATTCACATATCTTGGATTATATATGTCAATAAGTACTGCCACTTCAACCACAAAAATTCAAATCGAAAGTACAGGTTCTGTTTGCTATTGGTCAGTAAAGAATGATACAGCATTTGATCTGTACAGTTATGCTGGTAGTCAGTCTTGTGTATGGGTAGCCCAATGGAAATTGGTAGGACCTAAAAGTCTTGAATTTTGACCAGTCTATTTAAATCAGTATCTGATTTAAAATAACTATGGGAATTTTGTGTTAGTTATCTGATTTAAAGTTTTCAAAATCAGTCATGGCAATTATCTTTGCATAAAGATAATTAGGGAGATGACTGTATCAATATTTTATTGTTAGATTAATTGAAAAAATGATAAGAATATCCTAGTGCTATTAGTACTATTGTTTGCAAAGTTTTAAATTGTTATGTCTACACATACCCAAGTCAGCAGATTTAGGAGGAAAAAAAAATTTAGCTTTTTTTATCTCTATAGTTTATCTCAGTCCTTCCACAGTATTTCGTGTCCTCAGTGAGGTACATAATTCTCTAAAAGTACAGTATCTTGAAGTGTGTAGCTATGTTGGTACAGCAATAAAAGTCAGATCAGGTGAACATGAGAAGATGTTAATCTTCTTTCTGATTGAAGAACAGAAAGCTGACCTGCACAGTTCGTTGGACCTTCTGGAGGAGAGTAGTGAGTGACAGGAAAGTCTCCAAATGGTGCCTCTGGGAATATTGAGAGCCACCAAGAAGAATAAAAACAGCTGGGAGTTCAATTTATGCCATTCAATTTCCAGTCATTAATATAGTTTAGTGTACATAAGTAGGATAAATATTCTTGTTATTATGGTTTTTATAGGCTAATATTATGTATAAAGGCCTGAGCTGATGGGGTTTTTTGAAAACGTATACAAAAAACTTCCAAACCTAAGATTTCACAGAAAACATGGAGTATTTGTGACATGGGTCCTTTACTGCTTTTTTACTCTTAACTTACAGTTTTATGAACTATAATGGAGCCAAGCATGAAGTCAGATCCCTACAGAAGCAGAAGAAATGTGTCAGAGAGAGAATGCTCTCTGCTTTGGTGCCTCATGGGTTATGTGGATGAGTTGGGGCCATGGAGGGAGTCACTGTGCTGCATGGGGATGCAGCTCTAACAGTTTCTTTTCCACCGTTTCTGATTCTTTATTACTCATACACACAAACTAAAGATGCTTCCCTTGTGTAAATAGAAAGAAACACATTAATTGAATCTGTCATTGCTGGTATATTCAGTCGTGTTGAATCAGGTTCTTACTTCTATCTTGCTGTTTTTCAGCCCAACTGAAGCAGCAGAAAGCATTCATTGTGTACGTAAAAATGTGGAATTGATGCCTGATGGATTGGTCTCCCACCATTCTTCCCAATGTGACAGTTTATTGTGTTGCCTTTTGCATTCTCTCCTGCACATATATTCCTCCTGTGTTTCTTTCTCCTGTATACATGCGCTTCTTAGCTAAAACCAGATGACAAGTATATATACTGGATGTGTAAAGGAGTTTCATTCTATGTATGCTGCATTTTTTTCCCATCAAGTGAGGGCATTAAAACAAATTAGAACATTGCTTAATGTGGTGTAAAATTATTGCCATATAAGCAGTCAATTAACAAGATAAAATTCACAATAATGCCTTAAAGGTGAAATGTGAAAGCTTTTAATAAAAAAGAAAATGTGGAAAAAAAAAAGATCCTTCCTGGTCGTCAAATCATTATCAGAGTATACAGGCAAACAGCCATGACAAGTACATTTTATTATATATGCCTTAAAGACCTCTTCCTTCTCTACTGCTTTCTGAAGGCTTAACTGAGTGCCCGTCCTCACTAAAGCTGATAAAGTTTATGCAGGGAAAGTGATTCCAGGAGGGTAGACCCAGAGGAGTACCCCATCACTGGGTGCAAAATTTACCTCTTGCCTTTGAGTACTAGAAATTGCCTCCTTTTTCTTACCTTGTGCTAAGGACAAAGATATTTCTGGCTCCAGAATTAGACTGAGGGCTCCAAATTCAGAGATGCAGGCTACACAGGTGATAAGATGCTAGTTCTCCCAGGAACCATGACAGTCAGCCTCTTCCCTTCAGTGTTTGTGAGGAAAGTGCAGATGCTCACCATCACTTACTGTTGAGTGTCTGTAATGTACCAAAGGTCTGGCAATCCACCTAGGAAGCCTGAAATCGTGCCACTAGCAGTGCCCTCCTTATTGGTGTGTTGGCATTTTCATATTAGATACAACTCATACCATAGTTCCAAAGAAAATTGCTGCCTGGGAGCCTGAATTAAATGTAATCTGAGCAATCTGGCAGGTTTTGTCTGAACATACATAACGTACTGAGCTTACACGTGAACCACACTGGTATGATTTTAACTATCTTTTGGATGTGTATAAAGTCTGTTTTCTGAAATAGCAGGGTGGCCTAATGCCTTCTATAATGTGACCTTAAAATTTACCATCTTATATTCTTAACTCTCTGTGTGAGCACTATTTCCTTTGAAAGAGAGAGGCAGTGTATGGCTTGGGGACATTTACAAAGACAGTCCAAGGTCCAGGCTCAGGCCCTGAGCATGGTGTGTGGGCATCCCTCACCACAGCTGTATATCTGAGACTCTGCTTGACTTACAGTAGTATTTACCAAAAGTCCCCCTAGGAAAAAGACTAGACAGAGGATTCATATATTTTAATTTTATCTTGACTCCTGTGGTATTTAATACGATCTTGGGTGAAACTGTACCTGAGTCAGCAGTGTATTTTTCAATCTGAGTTGTCTTCTTGCTTTCCTGAATACTCAGAATTTTAAATGTTGTGATGTCCTAGTCACAAAATATCCTGCGTACAGAAGCCAGGGGATTTCTGTGATTCAATTTCATGTTTAAGTCCAGTATTTTTTTCTAGATGAAAGCACATTTCTTAAAATGCATTTTAGGATCTGTAAAAAAAGGGATTTGTTCTGTGGTGCTTTGTTCATGTATGCGTATGAAGACCTTTGTTCCTCACATATGTTCCTCATACCAGTGTGCATGCAAGTTTTTATTCAAAATTCTCTGTTGATGCTGTTCTAATGCGGGTTTTTGGTGTTCAGTGAAAATTTTGTTCTTTATGTATAAATTCAAGTCCTAAAGGCAGCCTGCCTGATTAAGAATGCACTTAGCTAAAAAACAGTAGCTTTTTTCCGTTGTACAGAATAATTTAAACAAATATTTACTGTGTAGTGGAGGCACAGAAAAATGAATTGGTCAGAACTTTTGCTAGTATCTTGTCCATTCAGCGTTAATGTTTATTGCAACTCCAGTTTATGGTGGAAGTTGTACAGAAAGATAAAGAAACAGTCTCTGCTTGAGGAAGCTTAAAGCCTAAAGGATTCGTGTAGAAATGATGAAACATAGAGGTCAACAAATTTGAAAGCAAATCAACAGTAAACTTCGATTTGTATCTTACTGGACTTAAAATTTAGAGGCACTTACAGACACTGCTTCTGTCCAAGCTCCAGTGACGAGAGAGAAATCAGTTATAGTGGTAGCAAATGTGTGTGTTTAAAGGGATAACTGTAAAGAGTCTGTTACAAAACTGATAGATTTCTTTCGATACTGATAATAATTTTCAGAATATATATTACGTTGCCTTTCCTTTGTAAATGGGGTTGCAAATTAAAAATGTATTACCTCGCTTGACAAGCAAAGTGCTTCCTGAGCATAAGACTTGAAGCCAGTAATGTATGGTTACTATACCTCTTCGACCTGTACAGGAAATCTGCCTGACTAAGAGAAAGATTTTGATTGCAAGACAATAGCTGGGCATATTTATTTATTTAATATTTGGTATTTTTTAACATCTCCCCCCCCGTGGCAGCATGAGGCTGTAGAGTTGCACATTGGAAACCTATTTGCAGGCGTTACTGTCTGTGGTTTGTGGAATATACAACTTGATGAAGTATGCTTGTTTTTGCAGATGTCTTTGTCTGAAGGATTTGATTGAATGAGTTGTCATATCAGGAAACTCAGTAAGTCGATTTGTTATACTGATATTCCTGCAAAATACATGAGGACTGAGACAAGAGCTGCTGTATTCCAAGAGGTGTTTCAATAGTCCTGTCTGATAAATCAGATTCAGTTAAGTACTCTATCTTGAATTTCCTTCCACTCTGACTTTAGCTAAACTATGAAGGCAGAGTTATACAAAATCCTATCACAAACCTCGTGGCTTGAAGTGTGGGGAAATGGAAAGGAAAGAGACAGAGAAAGAGAGGGATTTGCTTGACAGTTATCCATTAAGCAACCTTTGGCAGAGTATACGTGGCTGAAGTCTGAAGAAAACTGCTCCACAAACAATAGGAATAATTAAAATGTCACCTGTACAAAATTATGAATAGCAACAGCAGTGCCTATTGAAAAATACTTAATTATTGCCAGGCACTTGGCAATTTCAGTCCTTTCTGTTGTAAACACCACAATATCTGACGTGTTAGTAGAAGTCATAGCATAGGGTTAAAATGTTTCTAAAAGTTTAAAATGTTTCTAAAAATCATGGTAGCTAAAGTAGGCCTCAGGAACGGGAGTGGGCATTGTCTTTGCTAAATCATGTAGACCTGCACTTGTGTACCTACCATTGTCTTTGCTAAAAGCATTTGAACCTGCACCTGTGTACCCCC
>VZTE01002596.1:0-14577 GCA_013397775.1 Eulacestoma nigropectus
CTGGGGTCATCTTCTGGATCCACTAATAACGCGTGAGGGGGTTTAATAGTGACCTGTGTAGCAGGCAGGTTAGAAGGATCAGGACACGGAGGAGCAGAGGGTACAGGGGCAGTTGGAGAAAGCGCAGCGTCAGCTGCCGCCCCCTCCGTGGAAGGAGAACTGCTTTCAGAAGCGGCTTTCTCTTTGTTAGTCTTTTCCTGCACTTTAATAGCCTCCAGTATCGCTCTCCAGGCAGGCGGCATTTGAGCGGCTGCCTCATCTTCTCTTGTACTGTGATCCCATGATATATATCCTACCTCCTCCCACACCTCCGATGAAAAAGCAGTGCTCGAGTTTAGCGCAGGCACTTTCGAAGCCGCCCAACACAGCATTATTTTAAGGGATTGGAGAGGAATGGACTTTCCATGTTTTTCAAGTAAAAGAGACGTAAGTTTGAAAACATGGCTATCTGATGAGGACTGTACAGCCCCCATGTCCCCCGTGGCTCACCAACGACTGTGAAGGGATTGATTGCTGGCCAGCTTTCCTGCTTCTTTCAGCAGCACTTCAAGTTCCACGGGGCTCACCGATGGGCGCGCAGCTAGGTGTATAATAAGCTCCTCACACGGGGCACCATTTGTCAGTGATTGAAACGCGGACTTTGCCGGGTGCATGCAAAGCCAAATTTTATTGTAGAAGCTACATCTTTATATACTGTTACAACTTAGGCTTCTACGGTTACATCTTTTACGTCTCCAATGGCTACAGATTACAATCTCTTCACCTAATCTCCTGTTAACTATTTTACTCTCTGTCTTGCCTCCTGCTCTTTGTCTTGCCTCCTGCCAGACACGGCCCACCCATCTCTCCCAAGTCTGCACACCAGCCAAAGCAATCCTCTGTGGCGACACTCTGAATCCTCACATTGGTGCAAGAACAAAATAGGCTTTGAGGACTCTTTGAAGACTGGTTCAAAAAGGTTCAAACAGGCATGGCTCTTCCATGGATGAAACAAGGAAAAATTGTGATCTATAGTTACAAATATTGATGTGTTTCATTGAGCAGTAAATTGTATGGCTATCCCCACAAAATCATCCAACTTAAATGGGAAGTTCTTTCCCATCCCACAGCTGGAGTTTTTACTTACTTTATGACATTTTGGAAAACAATTTTAATTCATTGTTTTCCACAGGAATTTGATTAGTTCTGTATACCAGAGTTATTAAATACCGCCCATAAATATGCCTTTTTCTTAAATATCAAGTGACAGATGTTTATGAATTGTTATTAAATGAATGTGGCTTTCAGCGTTTCTTTAGCAGTCAGTATTGTATCAGTGTCATGCTATATTAATGGAGTCTGTAGTCAAAAATACTACAACATGAATGTATCCATCAAGATTAAAAATATTCAGGTGCTTTTTGCCTAATGATGTATTGTTCCTTTAGAGGCATTTTGACAGCCATATGGTGTTTCAAGGAATTATTACAGGATTTACTGTGAAAATTTTAAATTGGTGCAGTGATGCTGCACATGAAGTTATCCACTTGAGATCATAAATCATGAAACATTTCCATCTAGCATGAAATGAATAATTTCAGTATTTCAGAAATGTCAGGAAAGCCTCCATGTTATCAAAAAAGGTATCATTGCAACATGCATGCTCTTGAAAAACATGTCCGTGTAATATTCTTCTTCCTGTAGATCAAGAGATGCTGTCTCTGGGTAGTCTGACAAGAAGCTGTTCAATATATACATCCATGGATGCCGTTATGCATCAAACCTGGTGGAACTGAGTATTCAAAGGCAACAGATATTAGGAGAACCCAGCAGACCCATTAGAGATTTGTTCTTTATCCACCAGAGCACAGAGGCTATGCCTCTCTTTATCCAATACAGATATGAACACAGCAAATAAGAACAATGACATTACAATGGAAGTATGATATGCTTATGCATATTTAGTGAGCTTACATGATTGCTAGCCAGATAAATCATACCTGCATTATCAGATTCTATTTTTCATCTTCTGCATTTGAATGCAGAACCTCTCTTAATTTGTTTTTACATGCTCCAACTAAAACTAAGTAAAAAATTAGATAGTTTTGCATTAGATGGTTTGCAGATACACCATATTTTCTTAACTTTTACACAATTACACTTATGGCAGATAAGTTGACATTGAACTTACCTTTCACTTTCTAAGATATCAAAATTGTTCTTTATGGAATAAAAAAAAAATCCATAGAAGCTATACAAGGTGTTTGGTGAGAGAAAACAATCCTACCCATTGTTCTTACAGGAAAATGAATGCAAATATAATGTAAGCAGTTTTCCACCCAGAACACAATTCTGTATGAAGTAATAGACCTTGTAACATCTTGCAACTTTAGATCATGAAGCCATCAACCAAGTTGCTGGCAATTCAAATCTCCATAGGGATTATGAGCCTTCCTGTAACAGTTTAACATTTGCTGTATTCCTTAGATGGGATGTAGATGCTGTGGTTAGTCAAGTCATTCATTCCTTCAACACATCCACAGCTCATATGTCCTTGAAATAAACTTGATTTTCTTTTAAATAGAGGATAGAGAAATGAAGAGATAGTACTAAATAGATTTTCTGGGATAAGTGCCCTGCTTGCCAGAACACTGGCTGGTATATTTTGTCTAACTTCTGCTCTTTAGGTGCCAAAAAAATATTAAAAAAGAAAACAAATATGTTGTCAACAGCTATTTAATCTTAAACACCATTAGAAAATACAAGAAAGCTTTGGACAAATGAGCATAAAGCTAATACCTGCTTAAAGCTGAGCAGAAAACTACTACCTGCTTGACTATTTCTTGTGGAACTGGAGTTAAACAGCCATGACACAAGAGTTGTTGCAATAAAAGTAACACATAAGATTGGTAGAAGTTGTTTTGATAACTGTCTTGAAGTCAAGTTAGAGTGTAATATAAGCATAAAAGTGGTTCAGGGAATTTACCTTCTGTCTCCTCAAATGTAAGGCATTAATACAGTTATCTTTTGAAAGAAACTGTGCAACATGTCTAGGGAGAATTCCGATTTTGGGCTTCCCACAAAATTGTGACATTCTGGTTTTTAGAAGCTTCCTTCTATATAAAATGGCATTTAACTTAAGTCTTATAGGTGTGAATACTATGAATACTATTTTCTTCATTGTTATTATTCTGTGGATAGAGAATTTTGGTTGGGGACTAGGAAGCTTTGTTTTTTGCTCCCTTCCTTGGATGCACTCAAATTATATTAAAAATGAAACTGAATTTTAACAATACAATCACATCTCTAGTATCATTATGTTGGCTAAATTCTCTCAACAAATACAAAAGTATTTAAAAGATCTAAATACAAAAATATTTAAAACATCTAAATACAAAACTATTTAAAAGCTTTATTTATAAAAGCAATGTTGCATAGAAAAATATGGCTTATCAGGATGTTCAGCTGTTTTCAAAAATAATTACTGAAACCCATATTATCAAACTTGGGATAGACATATTTATTGCATCATTCATAGGAGACACACTTTTGGCTATAAAATGAATTACTTAGTGACCTTAGGCCCACGCAATGTATCTAATAAAGAAGTAAGAATTCTTGTAATGAAGCATCTGTATTTTATATATGATGAAGTCAGTAGTATATTATTTCCTAGTTTGAAGGTGTAAAGTTTGGGAGAAAAGGAAGGAAAAATGACAAAAATAATTTATGAATATATGAATTATTGAAACTACTTTATACTTTGAAAAATACCTATCAGCCATAATACAGGTAAATTTTTAACCACAGCTGTCCGCTAAGGAATGTTAAGACTTACTAAAAAAAAAAAAAAAAAAAGTTGAGCATATAAATTTTTGCAGAGATCAAGCAAAATGAAATTAATTTTGAATCATATGCATAGGTTTTCCTCTAAGTGATTTTTTTTCCTATAGGCCAGGACAGAATTTGTGGTCATTTTACTTTTATACCATGAACCCACTTGGGCCATTTAAGGTAGCTTCAGGCTATTAATTCCAGAGCTGTGAATTGACACAAAATTAGGAAATGTATTTCTAGGAAAGTGTCTTATGCAAGGACCTTCAGAATAACATGTTTATAAAGACTCGATAGAATGTTCAGGTTTTTAGGTAAACCATGAACAAAGGGATATACAGAGTAATGGCTATGGCTATATAAAATCCAGTGCTTAAAACTAGTTCAGTTATGGCAGTCATCCTTGACAGGCAGACTTTGCTGTTTTGGACTTCAGGCTGTCCAGTGAAAATAAGTACTAAATCATTTTTTGGAAATCAGTTGCCCACAGCAATAGGACTAAATTATGAAATGAAGTTCTATGGCAGCTTTGCAGTGTTCAATAGTAACTGAACTAAGTCAAGCTTCATTATTAAAAGCTTTAAGATGCTATCAGAAATTACTGCATTTTGTGTTTCCTGCAGTGGATGGCATTTAAGCAGCTAAGCTTCAAAGGACTGACATTAAAAGATGATGTCAAGTGTATAGACTGTTCAGTTGCTAGTTTTTTATACCTGTCAAACATATGCCCAAGGAGCCCATTCCAAAGAATATGGGATTTTTGTCAAGCTCTGTAAATCATTCAGGACAAACACATCATTTGTTTAACAAACCCTGAGCACCAATGTATCATGGTAAAAATCTAAATAAAACAATGAAAAAAACAACTTTGTCCTAGGGCTAGTGGTTCCATTCTTTTTTTTCCTCAAAGTCAACTAAATGGAAAATAATAATGTGGGAGTTAAGTCTGAACCTTGCTTTTGTCAGATAAAACGTCAGAACAGCTCCTTGGTTTTACTTGGTACTTGGCCTATAGTTTACTCATGTTTTACCTTTTCCCTATATACAAATGTTTTTCTGAATATGCTAGTTGCAGACATGAAAGAACATTCAGATAGGGCAGAAAAATGCTTCCTGGGTACCTGGTGCTATTTGTCTGTTTAAAATAAAGCTTATGCATGTTTGTCATCACTAATTGTAAATAAATAAGCAGTGTAAACACACTGCTTCCAGGTAATTTCATTAGGCTATGCAATGTTTTTAATTCCACAAAACAACATAAAGTCCATAGTGGAAAAATGTCCTAGTTTCATCTAGGATGGAGTTAATTTCTTCTCAATAGCTGTTACAGTGCTAAGTTTTGGATTTGGAGTGAGAATGGTGATAACACACTGATATTTTAGGTTTTGCTAAGCTGTGTTTATCCTAAGTCAAGGACTTTTTTTTTTTTTTTGGCTCTGCCAGTGAGGCGGTGCACAAAAGAAACTGGGAGGGAATATGATTGGGACAGGTGACCCAAAATGAACAAAGGGATATTCCAACCCCATAGCACATCATGCCCAGTATATAAACTGGGGGGAGCTTCCTGGAAGGGCAGCCAATCTGGGTTTGGAAAGCAGGGTCAGGAGGTGGTGAGCAATTAAATTGTGCATCACTTGTTTTTCCCTTTTTATTGTCATTATTACTAGCATTTAGCATTGTTGTTGTATTTAACTTTACTTTTGATTTTAAACTGTTCTTATCATAACATACAAATTTTACTTTGATACTTCTCTCCCTTCCACTGGAGCAGGGGCTAGAGAGAGGAGAGTTGAGCGAGCAGCTGCATGGTGCTTAATTTCCAGGTGGGCTAAATCCATGACACAAAGTCATCATAGATGTCTCTTTGTGGAGCTAACAGCAAGGACCTTTCCATAATATTGAGCAAAGTTTCTTTACTCTTTATTTCAGTCAAATGTTGCAAACTTTTCTGAAATACTTGCTGAAGGTTTTTAATACAGTGGAAGGTGTAGTCGTTTACTACATTTATTACAGTCAAATTTCACCTGAAGGTGGTAAAGGACAAACTTTTAAACGTAAAGTTCAAGACCTATAAAGCAGATTGATGGAGAGGAAAGCTAAATATCACAGTCTAAAGGCTGATTTACTTTTTATCACAGAAAAGAAATATTTAATGCCAAAATACGAACTAAACTGTAGCCATGTAAACATTTAAAGCGTTTTATGTTTATGCATGGTAGGATCTGTGCTATTTATATGTGAATTCCTTCAGAGCTGTGTTAATTTACTGTGGAAAACAGAAAATGTAGTAAAAAGAAAAAAAGCTTAAATCTATCAAAAACACGCAAATAATATAGCTCAAGGCATCAAAATATGAGTGACATTAAGTATGTATTTAGTGCTCAAGGAAGAATTCTTAGTGTTGAGTATATTTACTAATATCATCCAGGGAAACATTCTGGAAACACAGTGTCTGAGAAAGACTATCTTTCTAAAATAAGAAATTTAAAGAGGAGGTTGCCTGATAAAACAAATTCATATGAAAATTATAAAATACAGCAAAGCAGCAAGTAGCATTTTGATAGGATGGGATAGGCTGAACAAAGTAAATCACCTAACCGCAATTCATTTACAAGATGAGTACAAGTACAAAACTGGTATCTCCAGCTGTGTATTGATCTGATAAAAATAACTAACCTATGAGCTGTTTTTTCATTTCTAAGTGTTTGCTAAGATCTGATTATTGAGCAATGCCTCTACCTGTGGTGCAAACAAAACCATGCGCCAAAGGCAAAGTTATGGATTTTATGTAGCACCAAAATGTGACCTAGAGAGATAGAAAGAAATAGAAAAGAGAGGGAAGAGTGAGACAGAGGCAGAGAGACAGATTAATCAGACCATAGTCACCAGCTGTGAATCCAGCAGCATCGTGTTGGTTCCTTTTCACCGTGGGCTTCTCTGTGGGTCTCTGGACAAAATGAGATAATGAAAGATGCAAAACCTCTTGAAAGGAGACACCTTATGACAACAAAATACTTTAGGAGTCACTGTATGATACATTGTTCACAGAAGTCAGTAAATCGTGGACAAGCAGTAAAAGCCTTGAATGCTCCCTGAGGCAATATCAGCCAGCAAGCAGTTCATGCTTTTGCAGTGGCAGGATAAAATATCACTAGACTACAAAACAACAAATATTATTCAAGTTATTAAACAAAATAATTAAATTCAAATGTACAGCATGCTAATAAACAATTTTCCAAGACGTTAATATCCCAGCTTTCAGATCTGCTCGGTTTTCTTCCAAAGTGACTGCTCTTAGTGGAAAAATGTCCAGATAATGTCAAAATAAGTCCTATTCAGTAATTATCTAATCATGAAACAGAGAGTAATATACATGTATATTGAAAGAAGATTTTGCAAAACCACTCAAAAAAGGAATACTTTTTTCCTGGTGTTTAATAGGAAAAAAATTATAACAATTAATAATTACATTATTGTTCTAATTTCTTTGAAGTTATGGAGTAATATATTATCTATATACATATATCTTAGGTACCTTAGCAAAAAAATTGGTTCTTTTTATAAATATTTTCTGCCTGCACCTCTTTTGCCAAGGTAAAAGGGGTGACAGGTATGGGTTGGGGCAGATGCTCTAACAGTTAAAAATAAACCTCTAGCTAAACTGAGGATTTCTGCAAGGACAAAATTAAGTTGTCATTTCAATCAATTTGCCAGTAAGAAACACCAGAGTTGGTATAATTTCCCAGGATAAAATCCGAAAGAATTCAGGCGTTAAATGCCTACTTTAAACAGTATGCGAGGTTTTAGAAGTGAGGATAAGCAGTCACTTTTCTAGTGAAAAAGGAAAAAGAAACCCAGTAAATAATCTTAGAGGTTTCAGGAAGCTGTACAACACACCTCATCTGTGAGATGTTCAGACACTGAGGTTACGCACAGAAAAATTAATTCCCCTCCTAACGCATTTCTTTTTAAATTTCAAAATAAAAAATTATGATTTGACTGCACAGAACAGTCCAGTGATTCAAATAGCCATATCTGAGCTTGAATTTTTAGTGGTTTTGGAATATTTTCAGAATTCAAGAGATAAGATATTTATTTGGAAGACTTATGATTCAATGTCAAGCAATCTTATATGTCTTTGACTCCAAATCAGTAAGTCCACATCCCTGACTTACTGCAACTCACAGTGATAGCTTATGTGATCACCTCACCAGTATTTATGTATTTATGTCCACAGTTTCCCCTCTTTGAATGATGTCATATTCTGGAAAGGTAAGTATGATGAGATGAGCTGGGTGTTAATATGTCGATGACACCGATACTGAGCTACACTTTTTTAAATTGAAGAATCACTTCACTGAGGGACCAGCCATTGGTGGGAAGGGACTTCTTGGAGACCATCTTGTGCAATTCACCTGCTTAAACAGAGCCACATAATGTTAGTAGTCCAGGATGATGTTTAGATATTTTTTTAGTATCTTCAAAGATGGAGACTCCATGATCTCCCTGGGCAACCTGTCCCACTGTTCAGTCATTCTCATATTGAAAAAGTGTTTCCTTGTGTTTAGATGGAAGCTTCTGTGTTTTAAATCATGGTTATTGATTCTGGTATTTTCAGAATCCACTGAAAAGAGCCTGGCTCCATCCTCTGCACCCACTCTGCAGATATTTACATGTACTGGTAATACCCTCCTGAACCGTCTCTTACACAGGTCTCAACTCATTTGTGAGTACCCCAGTCCCTTAATTGTCCTTGTGTTTCCTGGACTGGTGAGAAGCCCAGCACTGGACTCTGCACTCCATGTGTGACCTCACCAGTCCTGAGCAGAGTGAAAACATCAACTCCCTACCCCTGCTGGCATTGCTCTGCCTGATGAAGCCCAGGATATTATTTGCTATAATAAGCCCAGGATATTATGCTCTGAAGGCCACGTTGCTGGCTCATGTTCAACATGGTGTCCACCAGGCCCCCAGGTTCTTTTCTGTCAAGTTTCTTTCTAGCTGGATATCCCCCAGCATATATTGTTCCATGGATTCTACAACACCTACTGATTCAATGCATAAAAGAAATTTTTTTTTCTTTCAGGTGCATTATTTTCTCCACTCTTAGGTCTATAGCAGTTGAAAAACAGATGTCAGTCTGAAACTCAATTACCTCAGCCCAAGTGCTGTCAAATTAGCAATGTTTTCAGTAAAAAAGAGTGTCTTAATGTCAGTTTTCTTATCCAGTTGACGATGCTCTTTCTGAACACTGTATATACTTGGGATTTTTATTACAACAGGACAAATAAGTTATGCACAATTTGCTAACAAATGAAGCCAAAGTGTAACTACATCTTAGATTTGGAGAAACAAATAACTTTTGTTGTGATGCCTTTAATCTCAACTGTTACTAGTCAATTTGCAGACTTGTATCAAATACAAATGATGCTTTAAACATTCACGATTGAAATACGATATTCTGTAAACTGAAACAAAGGAATTCTTTAACATGCAGCTTTATTCCTGTGTCCTCAAACAGCAAGGGCCTACTCAGGGCAATTTCTGTTCAAAGGCTTGAGTAACCATCTCAATATCCATTTAATCCTGCCATTGCTAAAGAAGTTAATTTTCTCATGAATATCATGATATCATGACATTGTGCCTCAGTGAAGCAGCAAAATTAAACTTGGGAAAACTGACTGGACTGAATATTAAGTCTCAACACTACTTTATCCCAGGTTATCAGATGCTCCAAGGGTGAGCAAGATTTGCTCTAGCACCTGTGTGAAATGTCTTGGTCACTATTAAACATAAATGGACACTTAGCTCAAAGACAGTGGCCTGAGTGGGAAGCTCATCAGAGTGATTGAAAATTATCTGTGTACGTTTTCCAGCAGTATTGATCTCTGTAGCATGCACATTGTAAAACACAAGAACACTGAGCATTCTGGAATCTACTTAACACCCTCACAACTTGCTATCAGCTTCAGGGTGAATCTTTAAATCTGTCATAGAATGGTTTGAGTTGAAAGGGACCTGAGACATCATCTCATTCCAACTCTTCTGCCATGGGCAGAAATATCTTCCACTGGACCAGGCTGCTCAGAGCACCATCTAACTTGGCCTTGAACACTGCCAGGGACGAGGCAGCCACAGCTTCTTTGGGCAACCTTTTCCAGTGCCTCAGCACCCTCACAGGAAAGAATATATTCGTGTTATCTATTCTAATTCTACTCTCCTTCAGTTTGAAGCCACTGGCCCCTCATCCTGTCACTACATGCTTCTGTAAATAGCCTCTCCTCATTTTTCTTGTGGATTCCCTTCAAATACTGGAATTCGGGCTCCAATTAGGTCATCCAGAAGCCTTCTCTTCTCCAGGCTGAACAATCTCAATTCTCTCAGCCTTTCCCGAGAGGAGAGTGATGCCTTGAGTGGCTACCTAGAAACAGAGACTAGACAGGAATAAGGGAATAAAGGCAGATATTTATCTGAAAGGCCTTCAAAGGTACACCCTGGGGAGCCAAAGGCTACATCCAAGATGGACCCCAAGATGGATGATGAGTCACGAGTTCTTCACGCTTTTATAGGTTTGGTTCATTTGCATATCAGCATAAATTCGCCAATTAAAACTTTAGCTAATGATGTAATTTCTTCAATTTCTCCACCTCTCTAGAGGCCCTAGTTTACACCTTTTGGGCCTAGGACAATCTAAATGTCCTTGAATAACAAGCTTGGAGGGGCTTTATTATGTCTAGCTGACATGACAGAACAGAAGTTTACAGGCTACAAGAAAGTTCAGAGTTACAACTAGGCAATACAGGATTTGAAGAATATAAAAGCTAGGACCTAAGGCATCAAGAGGAGCTTCCTCCCTCTGATCATCTTGGTGACCCTCCTCTGGACTCTCTCCAACAACTCCATGTCCTTCCCATGCTGGTACCCCAGAGCTGGAGGCAGCTCTGCAGCTGGGGTCTCACCAGAACAGGGCAGAGGGGCAGAATCCCCTCCCTCCCCTGCTGCCCACGGGGCTTTGGATGCAGCCCAGGACACACTTGGCTTTCTGGGCTGGGAGTGCCCATGGCCGGCTCATGTCCAGCTCTCAGCCCCAGCACCCCCAAGTCCTTCTGGGCAGGGCTGCTCTCGCTCTGTTCATCCCCAGCCTGGGTTGCAACCAGAGGTTGCCCTGACCCAGGTGCAGGTCCAGCACTTGACCTTGTTAAACTCATGAGATTCACTTGGGCCACTTCTTGAGCTTGTCCAGGTCCCTCTGGATGGCATCCCATCCTTCAGGAGTGTCAACAGTTCAGCTTGGTGTCAACTGCAGGCTTGCTGAGGGTGCACTCAACCCCTTTGTCTATGTCACTGATCCAGTACAGACCCCTGAGGGACACCACTTATCACTGATGTCCAATGAGACTCTGAGCCATTGGCCACTACACTCTGGATGGGACTGTTTGGCTGCTTTCTCATCCATCTAACTCAAATCTATTGCTCTCCAGTTTACAGAGAAGGATATTGTGGAGGACCCCGTCAAAGGTTTTATAGAAGTTCAGATAAATGATGTCTACAACCCTTCCCTTGTCCACTGATGGAGTCACCCCATTGTAAAAGGCCACCAGGTCTTTTTTTATCAGCCCAGGGTATGGTTGACTTTCTGAGCTGCAAGTGCACAGTGTCCACTCAAGCCCAGCTTGAGCTGTAGCCACTTTGTCATAGAAAGTGTCTCAGGCAGGACTTTGGGGCAGCCATGCTGGCTGTCCTACACGAGCCTTAGCAGAGCTTCTAGGAGGATCTGTTCCATGATCTTCTCAGGCACAAAGGTGAGGCTGACAGCTCAAAGTTCCCAGCTGTCTTTCTACCCTTTTTAGGGATGGGTGCAGTGTTTCCTTTTTTCCAATCCCCAGAGATTTCTCTTGACTGCCAAGACTTTTCAAATCTCAGGGAGAATGGCTTGGCAGCTACATAATGGAGTCCTTGGGACACCATGGTGCATCTCATCAGGTCCCACAGACTTACGTACATTCAGGTTCCTCAGGTGGTCATGAACCTGATCTTTACTTGCAGTGGGAGGGACTTCACTCCCCCAGTCCCCATCCTGCTGTCCAGCCAGACAAGAGGTGTGAGAAGAGTTTGCCATTGAAGAGTGGGACAAAAAAGTTGATGAGTCCCTCAGTCTTCTCCTAATCTGTTGTTACCAGTTTTCCAGCATTGTTTGTCAGTTGGGATACACCTTCTTCAACCTTCCTTTTCTTGTTAATGTACCTGCAGATGTCCTGTTATTATTTGTGTCCCTTGCCAAGTTCAGTTCCAGCTTTGCCTTGGCTTTCCTGACTCCTATTGTTCTTTATCCTCATTCCTCTTGAGGTGGCTGGATGTTTATTAGCATTTCCTGCCTGCAGAATGGGAAAGAGCCCTTACCTCCTTCCTGTTGAAGTCAGAGCTCTAGCTCTGCAGTGCTTACTGTACCAACAACCTCCTCCCAGGCAACAAAGATGTGCAACAGATACACTCCTTCTTCCTTTCACAAAGCAAAATGAGACTATTTGCTTCTGAATATACACAGCAGGCAAGATTTCTAATTCATCTGAATATATTATGTTGTATGTTTGATTGATAAATCTCAGCAGAATATGTTTCACAAGTCTTTTACTGCAGATTTGTCTATATGGCTACTTACTTGACACTTCAGACTAACATGGAGAGGAGTTCCTTTAGCATTTATGTTGCACATAAAATCTAATATTGTGTGCCTGTGCAGCACAAATATTACACTACAGTCCAATAAAGGCAGTCTGTCCTTAGTCACCTTGCAAAGATATTTCTTTTATAAAATCTTACCAAATTTTTTATTCTCATTTCATGTAACGTTCATTGAGCAAGCATTTTCTCATTGTTTAAAGAACAATATGTTTCATACTCCTATTAGCATCAAGGCACCTGGAAACCTTTAGATGTTTAAGTCAGGTATACCAAAGATTTGCATTAGCCTTTCAGTGAAGAGCAGGCCAGTGTATTTCAGCACTTCAAAAACTCTCTATATATAATAAAACATAAACCATAAAAAATGCTTGTATCTTCTAACCAAGGACAAAGATAATATTGGAACTTACATACACAAAGGCATAGACTTGCCACAAGAGTGAAACCAAGTGGTTCATCCAGCATCACCGATTTGCAAAGACCACAGTCTAATCAAGCCTCAGACATAAACCTTGCCAAATAACATCTCTGCTTACACAGGTATTGCGCCTCAGTTCAGAGAACAAGCCCTAACTCTGAAACCAGTTGGACTGGAGCTGGTTCAGGACTCACACAGTGTGAGTAATCAGAGTAGGAGCATAGACCACAGTCAGGAGCTTTATACAATCCAAGCTATTAATGTAGCCATGGGTTTTATTGCCCTTATTACTTCATTTTTCATATTCCCAACATGCCTGATTGATTTTCTCTTTGCTTCCTCTCTCAAGAGTCCTTTGTTATGGAAGTTAGGAGAACAGCGAATGTTTAAAATAAAAATAAGATCTCTTGGTCAAATTCTTTGGCTGCCTTAGGTATCCTTGACCCATGATACAAACAGCTGCTGTTATTTGTCCAAAGAAAGGCAGTGAGCACATGTATTGAAGTGACTGCTTTACATATGAATAGCTACTGAGCAAGATCATGAAGTAGAATTTCAAGATCATGAAATGTTTTAAAATAGACAGAAATCCTCAGAAGAAACAACTCTGATTTCAACAATACTAATACAAGCCAAGAGAAAACATAGCACATACAGTTGATGCTTTGTATTTGAAACATTTTGTGCCATGATTTGCGTAGGTCTGTAAGGACTATTCCAGATGCTCTGTAGCTGCAAAATGTGGACACAATGCCATACATTGGCAAACATTCCACTTTGGAAAACTTTCTTACTCATATTCATTAATCTAATATGCTTTTTAATACATAGTCTATTATCCTCCTTTAATGCACAGTATGATCACAGTCCTGACATCCTTATTTGAACAAATATTTCACCAACTAATAAAAGTCTAAGAAAACTAAATAGTATTTTACAATCAGGACTAGACTTTTCAGCTTTCAGTGCTTCCATATGGAGTTCTAATCTGGCTTTCCCTTTATTAAAAATATAATGTAATACAATAAAATATAAATATAATTGTAATTCAATATGATACAATATAATATGATACAATACAATATTATTAAAACCATTATATTTGTCATTCCTTTGCAAATAATGCCAAAAGCACTGAATATTCTCTTTCTGTAGGGAAGTCATATCTTTCTGTTCAAGTCATGATATAATTTTTGCAATGCTATAACTTGTACTTAGATAGGTTATCATTGCTATATTCACAGCCACCACAAGGAGTCTAAGCAACAGTCAAAAAAACCCTAAAGTTACCCTTTCTGACAATGCTTTTCAGTGTGCTTTTAAACCATTTTTCATCGTGTGAGTTGAAAATTTCTGCATTTCACTCTTCTTACCAGTGTAGTAATTCTACAGAGAAACTGAAATCTCACTTCTGGTGATGCTTCCTATGTTCAGTAGCTCATGCTGAGCTGAATCATGTTGAGCCTTGTTCTTCTGTCATCAAGACCGGCAGCAAAACATGCCTGAGTATCATACTGAAAATACTAAAATACTCTACTTTTTGCCTGTACTCTCATATTTTCTTTTTCTTTTCTTTTCTTTTCTTTTCTTTTCTTTTCTTTTCTTTTCTTTTCTTTTCTTTTCTTTTCTTTTCTTTTCTTTTCTTTTCTTTTCTTTTCTTTTTT
>VZTE01002596.1:14609-55332 GCA_013397775.1 Eulacestoma nigropectus
TTTTTTTTTTTTTTTAAGTACAAGGACATCAAACTCAAGCCTGTTCAAGAGGATATTCTGTTTGTGGCTATAACCTGGAATAAAATGAAGAAAATACATTTAACTCCTTGTTCTTAAATGTGATCACCAGTGTTACTTTAAAACTTTTAATACTCCCCTATTACATCCGAGACCAATAAAGCCTTTTATTGCCACTTAAACTTTTTAACACCAAATTTTACCATACTGTAGTACAACTCAAGAGTAAATTAACAGACTAGCTAGATAATCTCAGAACATGTCTGACTTCATTGGTTATATTGATAAATTATTTTAATTAATATTTCTGGGTTCTGCCTTTACGATAATAATTTGATTTTTATGAAGCAAGAGAGCCAAGAGGGAGTAAAACCATTTCAAATAGGTACCCCTACACAGTTAAAAACTTAAAGTGATACTGATGGTTCATTTAAATAATTTAAAAAGTTAAATATTTCATCTTCATGGAATTAGTTTTTAGAAGCCTAATTATGTGTGCCCAAGGCACTTAAAATTGGTGTTCCTGTTCAATAAAAACACTGTCACACTTTCATCACTTACAACCTCTGTGTATTTGAACTATCTGATTTCTTGTCTTGGTCTTTTTTTTTGTTTCCAGGGTTGATGTTTGGGGGTTTTAGGAACACAAAACACTGTTGATGGTGTAATGATTCCAGAAAGAGTTAAGATAGCCTATCATTACCCCAAGAATTCAGACTGATATACAGTGTGGACCTAAATTAATTCATAAGGTACACACCCTGTACATATAATTCCTTTTCATGTACAGTGATCTGCACTAAGACTAAGATTTAGAGAATACAGTGTCCATTTCTATAAAAGCTTTGTTATGAAGTGTATTCACCCTCAAGAGTGAAAAGCAGGTGAGGTTATAAATCCTGGTTGATATATGTGGACTGAGAAATGCAAAGTGCTACCAAATGCTAATGAAATGAGTTGATTTTACCTCTCTTTTGGTTAATACTGTTTTTAATTACATTAAAAAAATTAGCAGGATAGTCTTCTGCTGGGAGGGATATATATTCTGCAAAAGAACTAAATGTGGATGTTAATTAACATGAAACAAATTTTCACTTTTTTCTTCAATCTCTAAGACCATCAATTTCAAAATGAGTTTGAATAATCTTTCTCATAAAGACTTCAAAACTGTAGAGAATACATTCCCAAAAGAGTTTTCAATGGGCCTACATTATTGCACTGCCCAAAAATTCAGAACTCATCATCTTATTTTTGCAGTACCTGACATCCTCAAACCCATACTGCAAAATAGGTAAGTTATTCATTCATAACTCCTTCACAGCCAGTGATCTCATAGGGTTAGATTCCTTTTCAATTGTGTTTTGTGTGACAGTCAGATTTCTGCTTAATAGTTAAGAGTGCAGGTAATTGCACTAGATTATTTCTCATTCCCAGCATTTCTTTCAGCAGGTATCTTCCAACAGTCTTCCTCAGGTGATTACAGCTGTTGGGCCCTATTGCAATAAGTCTAACAATAATTTCTTCAAGAATTATTCAGTATCCAAATACTTCTAAAATACTGCCACATCAGCTGTACATTACTGCTATTTTAGATACTTACTCTGAAATCACCATATTACCACACATATTCCAGTATATTATTACTTACATTACTACATGTATGCACACAGATATCGTACTTATCTTCTATGAGGCATGTACCTCTTTTAAAATCGTAAGGCAGTGCCATTTCATTAAAGGATAGTGAGTTCCAAGAAGTCTAGTCTCTAGACATTTAAGTTTCTTTCTTATTCAGTGCTAAACCCAGCAATTATTCTGCATACTGCAACCCACAACACTGACACAAGCATTTGACTGTACAATATCTGTCATGTGCTCAAACTTGTACTTAAGGTTTAAATATGTGTATTACCAGCACACAGTGGGCAGTATGCAGCACTGGAGACAGCTATAGAGAGGGGCACCTTCTGTCCCCATCCTTTGTCCTTGACGTCTGCAGTAAATGAATTCTTTTCTCGTAAGACAGAATAGGAGAGAAATATACTTATTATTAAGGTACTTAATATACAACTGGTACTGTTGCAAAATGTGGAACATGTAAAAATTTTCTTAAGGATGTTCTTTGATGCTTGATCTTTGTATACCCTTGAGCCTAATCAACAAGAAGCGAGATTTAATCTGTGAAATAGAGAGCACCTAACAAGCTGTAAGTGATGTTCATGTGTTAGAAAAACAAACTCTTCGTTAAAGTTCAGGGCTTGTTATGCTTTAATAATCTCAGGCCCAGGAGGAGGCTAACAGACCTGAGAAAAAGAATGCTCACCAATAACGGACACAAAGAATGCAGAATTTATGGGACAAAAAGACATCTGGCAGAATTCCCAAGACAAGGAGAAAAGATGACTCACCAAATGTGCTGAACCAGCTCCAACTGAGTAAAAGGTAATTCTGGCAGGGGTGCATTGCAATCACTGACCCAAGAAGCCCATCGACTGAAAAGATGAGAAAGCATGGGGACTTAGCAGGAGAAGAGAGAGAATCATTAACTAATAGGAGAGAGAATAACAACTAATAAGAGAACTATATAACTTTGTTATGGATTGAGTGGGAGCATTAGACAAGCCCTGCCTTAGGCTCAGATTTTGGCAGCAGCTCTACTCAGACGACGTGCACCTAAATGGCTCTGGCTCGCAAATTCTCAAGAATGGCAGATCAGGTGATATTATAAAATGAGTTATTTATTGAATAGACAGGAGATTAACAGACAAAAGGCCTTAAACAGAGTTACTTACTACAGAGGATAAAACTAAAGAACTACAAGTAGATTACATCAAACAGTGCACAACATAAAGGTACCTATGTTATAGCTAACAAAGAAATAGTATTGATTAGGACTCAGTGTAATTTACGCGGAATTGATGATGGAGTACAGTAACCCCTTCCACTGAAACCTTGAGAGGTAACCACAAAGTGGCATCCTGACGTTGGGGGAAAGACCATGTCCAGGGAATTTGCAGAAGACTTCTGCTTTGTGAAAGTTTGGTGTAGCTTTTATAGTTTTTAAAATGAAGTGTCTGACAGTCAGAAATTCAAGCTCATCTTCCTACAATCTTGCTTTCAAGGCAGGATATTTACTGCCAGCTGGGAATGTCACTTCCATGGCACCAGAATAACTCACTACAGGACAAGCTGTCCTGATTGAAATATTTTACCAATTAGCAAATTCATGTCAGAGGGAAGATGCCATGAATAATTACACCAGCTGATAGGCAACATAAGCCCTCTTGTGGCACATGGGAGTTGTCCTGATAAAAACTTGTGTAACTTGTAGTCAGTGATCACTATTTCTTTGTGCTGATTTGAAAGCAAACCAGCAGGACAAATTAACCCCTACACAAATACCTTGAGAGAGATTTCAGGTCGGAGCTACAATTTAATAGAATGATTACAATAAATGCAATGATACAATAAAACTGGCTTAAAACCACAAAGTTAGTACAACCTGGTACCCTGTAGGTCAGGGAGGTAGTTGCACCACTGAATAAGTGGTGGTTGCAGTGATGTTGAAGTGATAGTTTCAGTCTTGTCAAAAGTGGTGGTTCTTTGGAAGGTCTGGTCCTCCTGTGGAAGTTCGGGTCCTGCTCTGGATGTCCAGTGGTGGTGGTGTCCCAACCCCAAACTGCCCAGATTGTTTATGGAGGAGTTCAGGTGGTACCTCCTCTAGGGCAAGCAGTTTCAGGACGGAATGATACAGTCCTATGAGTCATAGGGTGTTTTTGGAGTCCTTGATGGTTGGTCCAGCTGCTTATTTGGCTGATGCCTATTCAGTTCATTATTATGGCCCATTAGCTGAGACGACCCCTTCATTTAGGTGGGATGTGCTGCTGCTTCCCCAGGGGTAGTCATCAGGGCTGAGTCATTGGTGTGAAGAAAAAAAGAAATATTACCCTGCCTCACAGGCTTGCCTCTTTTTTCTTATCTCACCCGGCTTGTAGCCTGAGGGGTGAGGTGTGCACTGGACAGCTGCTACAGACAACTCACCATTAACAGTTCATCAGGAATAATGTAGATGGGAGTAGAATACATAGTTTGTTTACACCTCACAATGTAAGCCAGGACATTCCTTTTTTGCTAAAATGTACAAATACTAAGAAGTTTTGATAGTTGGTATGCTTGATATTTGGAATACCACCAAGCACCCAAGGTCAGTGAAATAAATAATCAATGTCTCTTTTGAGGGTGCAATTATTGGCTTGTTGCACACTGGGTAATGAATCTGACTTTTTGCAGGCGACAGTACGTAGGGAATAATTTTGGGCTTATACGTGGGAGAATCAGGTTCAACTCTCTATTACAAAGAATCATTTTGAAAGCAGACAAGCTCTAATAAGACAAAGTCTTACATAACAGATAGCAGTCAAGTGGTTAGGGGCATCTTCAGAGTAAAGGGCAAACTCCCACCATCCTTCTTAACCCCACTCCCCAAGAAAAACTCTAAACAGATAAAATGCTTAAATGTACATTGGATGCAGGCAAACCTTAATATCAATCAAGATGACAGTTAGGGATAAGCAAATATACTCTAGACTTTTTTTTCTTTAAGTCATATAAATATGCTGAAGTGAAAGTATAAGTTCATAAAGATTGAGTCCTGACAGAAACAAGTAGATGCAGATATAAAATACAAGACACCTCATTTCAGGTGTTAATTCCATTGTGAGTCTATCCTTAAATTACTTGCTGAAGGACTCAAAAGGAAACATCTACAAAAAAGAAATAAAATCCATCTTGCTGAAGTTTCAGACCAGCTGTCTGAATGCTTATAACCTTGCATTTATATTAGTTTGAATAAATTGAAAGTCCTGTTATGTCTGTATCTGTAATAACATGATGAATGGTACTTACCAGAAAAGAAGCTTTTCTTCTTGTTCCTACACTTCCTCACCCTCTTCTTATTTTGTCCATGATCTCTGTCAGGGTTATGCAGTTACGTGCTCAAAGGAGACAGTTAATTGGAAATATCCCGATAGCTGCCCCCTGTGTGTTGTTAGGAGAGCTAACAAAACTGACTAGCAGACCTCTGCCTTTTTGAGCTACTGCCTGCTACTGCCTTTGTATCTGAACATCCTTGTTTCTTATTTTGGGCCTGCCCTGACAACCCTTCCAAACAACGCCCATGCTGGGAACTCTGGCAGAAGGTGTCTGGTACCCATAGCCCTGAGCCTTTGTCCACAGAGGGTGCTCCAGAAGTTCTACAGGGGGTGCACAGAGTAGCTCAAGCTGCAGAAGATGTGTGAGACACAGGACAAAACTCAAGCCATGGTAGAACAGCTCTAACATTGTGCAGAGTGTCCAGCAAGGGTGTGCACTTTTCCTCCTCTCCATTTTCCCACTGCTGTTCTTTTTTTTGTGTGGTGGGAGTTTTCCCCTTAGTCTGCTTAGTCCCTCCCTGATTTACTGGAAATAGTGACCCCTCTAGTTTTGCATCTTTCATGGAGATTTTCTTGGAGGATTTGGATAGCTCTTCTCCCAGTGGTCACTTAAAAGTCAGATTTGTTTTTTCCCATTAGGGGCCAAGTCCTTGGAGCTGGTTCAGTCCCTGAGCACTTGACAAGACAGGGTTCTGGGATGACCATACCTCCTCTCTTGTGAGGATGGAGGTGTTTTGGGTGGATGCTTCAACCACTCCTTTTTTGCCTCCTGCTCAGTCTATATTAGAGACTGTACAAGACTTTCTCCACAATCTTTGTAGAGAAGGACTCCTCTGGGGATGCAGAGCTGCTCTGTATCTTGCCTTGCATTTGCTATTGAGGGGACACCCATCAGAGTCCTCTGGAGGTGCATATACTCCTTCCACAACTCCTCATTGCACTAGGTGTGGGGAGCTTCTGTATGCTCCCAGGATTCATAATGTTGTTCATATGTTCCTGTTGAAACCTGTTCACCGAGTTCCCTTCCACCATCACCCTCAATCTCTGACTCTGGTTATGGTCCGGGCCAGAGAGATACTGCGTCTGGCTATCTTGGACTGCCAAATATCCTGGGGTACCCTGTAGTATTTGATTGATTGTACAGGGTACAAGCTGGAGGACTGTTCCTGGGAGCCAGTGTCATAGGTGCATACGTCAGCTGAAGTTTGGGAATTCCATGCCCATCAAACATGTAAGATTGGTGCACTGGGTATAGAAAGGAGGAGGGCAAAGAATGGAGTCAGGGTTGTACAGTTATTTGATGAAAGGAAACAGTGATCTCTAAATATTATGTCTAGAGCTGCCCTTGGTGTATTATGAGGAGAGCTAATAAAACTGGGTAGTGGCCATAGTTCTGCCTCTTCGAACAACTGCCCACTAGAGCCTTAAAACCTTTTTTCTTTGTTTCTTTTTATGGGCCTGTCCTGATAATCTCTAACCTCCTATACCATTCTCATCCACATATTCCATAATCCTTATGGCTCAATCATTACTGTTTTTCTCCTGTTAGTATCCTAGTTTTCAGTGTTTGTTAGCATTTCTCTAAAAATACCCGAGATTGTTTTCATTGTGAGAACTGCAGCTGTCTGCTCTTCTTCCGAATATTTATGTAAGAACAGCAGAACTGTCTCAGGAATGAAAGAAGCCTGGAAAATAAAGTTAAGCATTTCTGGCGCAAGTGAGAAAAATCTTGTTACCAAAACGCTAAAAGTCAAATGCTTTACCCTAGACAATAACTTTTTAAGAATTAAATTGTGAATTTATTGAATGGCCAAGACAGCAAGCACCAGAGTGTGTCACTTAGCTGAAACTGACCAGTGAAGAGAACTGTGATGCATATCAGGGATATCTATCTCAGTGGTAAGTGGAATAAGTGAATCAAATGTTAGTATCTGAGTATAAACCCATATGAAGCTCTGGTAATTCCCAGGCTTGAGTAGTACACTTTCCGAGATGAAGAATTTAACTTAAATGTAGCGACTTGGGGCCAAAAATTATTGTCTGGTCAATCTTTAATGAAGGAATATTATTGTGTAATACATTAAACAGCTCAGTCTCAGACAGTTGCAGTATTTGTCACTACTGAGTTAAGCTCCATGACAGTACTATGCTTTTTGCCAATGACAGACTAACATATCTGTGCTGCTGCACTTTAATTCTTCAGAAGTAGGAGTTACTTGTAAAACAGTGCAAGTTTTGTTACATCTGCAAAAAATGGACTTGTTGCCGGTGGAGAGTGATTGGCTGCTGCTAAGGAAATCAGAACCTTTATAAGCCGTCACATAATACGGTGAAAAAGAGAGCTTCAGTATACTATTTTTCCCATGTTTTACCTTATGTGATAAAGTATGTAATTTTAAAAACTCCAAACAAAACCAAAAAGCCCACACTTATTTATTCATTATAAATTCTGAAAAATCGAGCTTTCATTTCAGAAAATTTATTCCTTTTACAATCAAATCTTATCTGATATTTTGAGGAGTACTGGTGGATTGCCTTGGGTCTGTGATGTAGTATAGCTTTAATCTTATTGATCTATTACTCCTCCGTCAGTTATATCAGGAACTCCAGTCATTTATTTGCTCAGGTTTGTCCCATTGTTTTTGCATTACCAATTTTTCAATTGTAAATGTAAGTTAAGTTCAGGCTTATAAATAGATAACTGATCTGAATATTTAAACATTCTTTTTGTAAAGAACAAGCTCTCTTATAGTTTCAGTTATGTCAGTTTCATAATGTAAATTGCATTAGAATTAACTTCTGGATTTTTTTCCTAATAACACTGTGTCTTTGGATGTAACGAAAAGTATGTATTCTATCACCATCTGTTAAAACCAGGTGGGGCAGTGTTCTTTAACTCTTCCACGACACATCCCTGGTAACTCCCTCTGGGGGATATCTTCTGTCAATGGGCCACCAAGCCTCACTGCATGACTCATAAAATTACATCATCCCATTGTGAGATGCTCTGCCCAGGGGGAGGAACCAAGCATTCCTACCTGGATATAATCTGAGGTTTGGATCACCACAGTCAGCCTTACCTACTGGATTCCCAGAGGATAAGAGCTACACAACCACCATTGGACCTTCAGAGGAAGACCAGACCCTTCTACAAGATCACTACTTCAACAGAACCACATCTATCACTCTAAGATGACTGCAGCCACTGTTTAGTCAGACTGCTACCACCACCTTGACAGTCAGTTGTATCCAGACTCTGTCAGTTTAAGCCAGTGTTTTCTGCCTTTATTTTAATTTTCCTATTAAATTGTAGTTCTGACTTGGAGTCTCTCACTGGTTTGCTTTCAAACCAGTACACACTGACAAGACAATAGAAAGGGAAGGCATAACTATAGGGACTAGAGAGAGTAAATGAGGGTTAGATGTGAAACATTTAGGCATGTAAATGTTTAAGTCTTCACTCCTTGGAAATACAGCAAAAAGCATTGGTTTGGCATGCTTAATCTTAAAAAAATATATAACTATTGAAGTCATAGAGAACTTTAAAAATTAAAGCTCTCTGGAAAATACATTTCTTTTTGCATCTTCATATTACAACTACCTAATCTACCTGATAATGGTATTTGATAAAGGATACAGAATATTTGTTACAGGTTGTTTAACAAATATACCTTTCAGATTTCAACTACTGTCTGCTTTGGCTGTTTCAGAGAAATGCTTTATGTTATGTGGTTTTCCTCACAGAAGCTCCCTGTCCCCACTATCCAAGGATCTCAGTAAAATATCAAAGGTTTAATCTAAATTCCACAAAGCTACTAACTCTTGGTATGCAGAAGAGTCAATTGTACTGGCCAATGATCTAATAACTCACAATCAAAACCAATGGTCAGCTTCCAATATAGTTATCCCATTTGCAGCAGTGATACATGCTCAAGCAGTCAGTGAAATCAGGGTTTTTTAATTTTTTAAGAATGAAAAAGAGGCAGAAGAAAAGTCTTAGAAAGCATTTGGGGGGAAAAAAGAGTGTTGCTTAGCTAGTCTACAATCTTCTTTAATGGCTCTTCCTATAGCCTTCCTTTCAACACATTTTAAGTGAGTCAGTATGTGGCACAAGCTATACACAATGACTCATCAGTAACAGGCAGTGTCTTACATAAAGGATACTTGATTTTGGAATGCCATTCTCATTACCTGTATATTCAAGTGGATTCTTACAAAGGAAGTATTTACTAATCTGAGCGTGATGGGTGTCAAACCAGGACTCAAATACGAAGCTGGAGATTTTCTTTTAAAACTAGATGGATAAAAACTATCTATGGAGTAGAAGGAAGATGCAGTGGTTAGACATTAAAAAGCTTCTCCCAGAACAAAACAAAATGTTGGCCTTAAAATCATGATAGCCTAGGTGTGCACAAAGAAGGTATATATGCATATATATTTTCATGCCAACCACGACCTTTCAGCTTGTCAGAAGCAGGCAGGCAGATTACTAAGCAAACTTAAAGAGATAGCTCAGTAAACAGTAAACAGTAAATACAAATTTAAACTATAGCAACTGAAGTCCCTTTCTTTCTATTGGAACCAACATCTTGTCAGATCTGAACCCAGACCCTAAATAAGCAAGCAGATTGCAGGAGAGCAGTAAGCTACCATGGCCTCACACTTTGCCTTTAACCTTGTTGCTGGTTTGTTATTGCTGCCAGCAGAGGACTCAAGCTATATTGAGTGTCTCCTCTGAGTTTTTCTGCCACCAGCACTTGCCCCACCTTTTCAGGCAGCAGCTAGAAACCAAGACATTCCAAGGTTCTCTTGTCAGTTTGTCCCTTTCCCCTGGTCCTTCTTCTCAGGGCAGCAAGTTTTCCCTGCTGGAAAGACCTTCAGTTTAGTGTAGAGCCCCAGGTATTATCCTATATCCACAAAGCTGTACAAAGTCCTGTCCCTTTTGCAGGCTATAAAGATGATTCAGAAAGCATAGAAAAACCTCCTAGCCATCTTGAAAGAAAACTTACCAAGGAATCAAAGACAAAATAGAAAACAAAGAATACCTTTTGCTAGTATCAGATATTACCAGAGCAGATATTAACAGAATATGTAGGAGATACATGTAAGTTGAAAGACATTTTCTTGCCCTCTAAGGGATCATTCAGAGGATCTGGAGGGATAGGATGTGTCTCATTGGTCTTGTATTTTGACTTGATGCTAACACTAAAATTTTTTTTGCTATACAGAAGGATTTGTATTACCCATCTTCTCTCATTTTGTCTGCAGTGCAGCTCCAAGTATGAGTACAGGACAATGAGAGATATTCAAGCTATCTTAAAGACTGCTTCCTCAAGCCAGTGAAAATAACAGAAACTCCAAGTTCAGGATCTATTCAGCTGGAATCATAAAGGTAGTTCTCTTTACCAGATCAAACATAAAAGTAGAAATGGCAGTTAGAGCTTCACTCCTCTATAAGACATTACTTGCTCAACAGACATTTACTCATTTGATTCTCAAAAGATCAGCAATAAAAATACTCATCTGCAAATCATTATTAAATCTCTTGTGTGCAAAATGGTTAGCTGACTTATCAGTTTGGTGTTGCATATACCTGAACAGGAGACACATTGGTAGGCTAATTACTTTATAGGCTATACTGTAATGTATAGGGAATGGAATAATAGAATCCAAATTCATCCAGTTCACAAGACAAACCTGATTTTGAAATGATCCAACGTATGTATTTGAAGAACACTTTTTTTTTTAGAAATTGAAAGATTCTCAAAATTGAATTCTCAAAAGTTTAAAAAATGGTCAATTTAAGCAAATCACATCCATGACATTTTACTCAGGTAGCTGTGGATCGCTTCTTTTTTAGTGCCTGACCTGCAGTGTTGTAATCTGAATTTCTGAAGTGCTGAGATGATGAAAACAGTATCAATTATGGCTCATTCAAATATGGGAAATATTTTGTGATGCTGTCAAGTCTTGCCTGGTTCAAATCGATTCATCCTAATTTAGCAAATATTGTTGACCTTAATCTCTCTGTCTCAATTTCTAATCTTATGTTTGGAAAGGGTGAATAATGCCCCTGTTCACAAGTCTAAGAGAAAGCAAATGTCTGTGCTGGCAGATGAGCCCATTGAAAATCTAGCACACAAAATACAGCACCTCACATTTAGATAGTGAGACCAAATCAGTATTTAGGTGCTCGTTAGCTTTCTCATTTTGTTTGTCCTATCCTCTAAATAAAGCTACCACCCAAATAAACCCAGCTTGTAGTTAAAAGCCTGCATGTGGAAATGCATTAGGACTAAACAGGCCCACTTAAGCCTGGTATTTCCTATCGATTGACTACTTTTAAATAGTAAAGTTTTAATGCAAGAAAATAAAGTGCCAAATACAGGCTAAAGCATCCTGGCCAGATTACTGCAAGTTGAGGAGGTTTGGAGCTTTCTGATGGCAAGGTTTTTATCTCTGAACTAGAATCATGAACAGTGTAATTAGAATGTGTCCGCCCTCCAATATTTCAAGCAGCCCTTAAGATACTACAGATACCAGTTGCTGAGTGTATGCTTGGATTCCCAGCTCCTAGATCCTCTTCCTGATGGCTGACACAGGCACTCAACAATTCAATCTTTTTTCCATATTGTGTTAATCAACATGACAACTTAGGAGCTTAGGAACCATATCCCCAAACTGCAGTCACAGAAAAAACCAGCAACAGAAGGCTTGCATAAACCCATCTTTCACAAAATGGGAAAACAGTATCTTGAAGAGATTTAGACCCAAGACTTTCTATCAGTACCCATAAAATGTTATTTCTTCATCCCATCATGTGCTCCCTTAGAGATCTAAGTTCTGATTTTATTATAAAAACATTCTGTGTTTCGAGGGACCACATAAAACAGGCACACACTTCACAAACAGGACAAATATGACATATCATGGTCTATACTAAGGTCCCCTTGTCAAACTGGGTATAAACCACTCCAAAACAAGCCATTTTTGTGCTCTGACACCCTGAAAAGGCAAAGATGGGAGATGGAGACAAAAGCAATCAGAAGCAATCAGTCTTATATAAATATCAGCTTCAACAGTTTGAAGGTTACAAGAAGAGTTTCTTTATATAAGAAGTGCCAGGTGCCCTTAATGTTCCATTCTTATTATGAGACAGAATAGATTTTCTATTGTGTTCTATTGTGACAAACAGGTCATTTATTTTATATTAAAATCTGAAGCTTTATGATTAGGTAATTTCAAAAGAAAAGTGTGGAACAGGAAACACTAGAAGTAATTAAGTCATAATAAATAGCACATTGGGAACAATGTGGTTGAATAGTTAAAACATTTATTTTGCTGAAATTGAAGGTCTCATCAAGTTTATAACTAAATGTGCTGGTTAAAAAGACTTGTCTTCTAGGATGATGTCTCAAGATTTTGGCAGGGGAAAAACTAAAAGATATTGGAAACAAATTTTATTATAACTACTACTAATTATTTATTATCTCCCTTGTTTAATCTTGAAGGTCAATTCAGCATCCTTCCAAAAAATTCAGTCTGTTGGGGAAAAAAGGACTCAGTTGAATAATTCCAGTAGAAATACTTTCATAAAAGAATTCTATCAACATTATATAACCCCTACAGGAGAGCAAATATTCTTAAAAAGGTGGAAAAAGGCTGAAGTGCAATATTTGTATGAACAACCATGGAAATAATTATATAGATCCTATTATATTCAAATTTGTTTAATGTTTGTATTAAAAGATATTTAACTGGTTTCATTCTGCCCTCTTTTTTCTCAGACCAGTTTTTAAAGCAGAAGTTCTACTTAATAAATTGAAGTCAGCATTTACAATTTTTCTCTGGGATGCAAGATTATACTGTTAGGGGTTTATGAGGATTTTTCAGATTCTAATTTTAAAATATAAAAACTTATGGTTGGAGAGAACTGAGAAATTGGGAAAGAAAGCTTAGAGGAAATGTCAAAAAAATATATATGAAAGAGGCTTTTTAAAAGGTTTTATTTGGTATTTAGAAGAATCAGCAAAGACATATAAACTGAAAAATGTGGAGATTAAATTAGATACATGACCAAGAAAAAGTTTCAAATGAAGTGTATTCTCAGAGACTGTGATTGAATACTTGTCCCATGGAGTGTGTGGTTTGGAGCAGCACTGCAGACAATATGAGGTGGAGTCTTTGTTTGCTGCCTTGCTCACTACATTGAAGGAGGTAATTTAATGTTGATTAATTTCATTTTTGAACAACTCCACTGTAGCATCTTTCCTCTACTTTCTGCTACCACTACATAGTAGCAGTTGCCATGATCTCATTTATTTCACACCCACACAGAGAGGAATTTTCCCAGTACTTCAACAGCCCTGAAATTTGCTCAGAGGAAAAAAAATTTTGGAAAGCATGGTAATAATAGTAAGCTTTAAATATTTGTGAGGACTAGTCACAATAAATTATACCAAAGTAGTTGAGCACAATTTTTTATGAAATTCTAAGTATCTCACAATATAATTCTTGAAAGGGTATTATTTAACTGGTTAGTAAACCACCCTAGAGGAAACCCTTCATTTGGAAGCAGACATGATTTTATAGAATGCCTGACACTGGTCCACAAGCAAGAGAACAGAAAATAATTAGTGATTAACCTCAAAAGGGAAGAAAATTTTCTTCAGGAAAATATTTGTCATGGTACTCCCACTTTAATCCTTCTTCCAGAAAGACAGCATTGTAAGAAATTTATACTGGAAAGGAAATGCAGATTTTGTTTCCCTAATTTTAAGCAGTGCCTGTGAAAACTCAGGTAAAAACATTCCCAGACATAGCCGAGTCTTAGCAGAAACTCACCTAGTCAATAAATTATGATTTTTTAATAATTTGGGATTTACCCACCACCACCTACTCTATTCATCATGGAAAAGATCCCACCCAAATGCTGGAGGGTTAAAGTCAGCACCTATTCCCTCTGGAAGAATACCTTTCCATGCATCCTGAGCTACAGAGAAATAGGTTAATTTATGGGAAGGCTCCAGAGAAGACTTATTATGGTTGTGGCTAATTCACATTTAGCTGAGGGCTGGCTACAGTTTGTCTCATCACGCTGAAAAAACCATTTGGGTTGGTGGGAAGAAGACTAAAAGGATTCTTTGCCATTTGTCCTCCAGGCCCAGAGCAGATGACCAATATTTTCACAGCTTCTTAGGATATGTGCGATAAAAAGATTAAACTGCATTAAACAGCAGTGGAAATTATCAGGATATCATAGGAGTTAGGTGTTACATCTCATTATTCCTTTAATTAGGAGTATGCATCATTGAGTGCATTCTTTTACAATGCTTAGCCCTGCAAGATTTAACTGAAGCCTAAATTTTTAAGTACTGGAGAATTTGGAGGAGGAAGTAGTTTCCACCTCCTATTCATTTTGAAACTGTTTACTGAAAAGCTAAAGCTTTAATCATCTAAAGATCAGTTTAGAAATAGACTGCGTTAACTTTTTCTTTTATGTCCAGAGTAAAGTTCAGAATTCATGAGTGAAAATGCTTATTTTAGATTTCTCAAGGACCAGACAGAAGGCACAGAATAAGAACATTTTATGGAGTGAAGTGACACTTATTCCATCACCTGATTACTGTATCTTAAATTTGGTACAGGTTTTTGTAAAGATTTTATATCGCAGACTAGTATACAAACTTTGAATCTCCCTGAACTGTTTATTTTGACAGTTACCTTTGCATTGTAGACAAGCTGTTTACATGGATCCCAGGATCTTTTTCTATTTTCTATTGCTCTGTTCGACAGTAATCTCTTTGTCTCCATGAAGAACATGACTTTGTAAAGCAGACTTCCAATTTAGTCCATACCATAGATTAGCAAGGATTTGGGTTTTAAAAAAATTCATTTTTTCAGCCAGCTTTAAAATGCATTTATGAAACTTGGGCAGACATGTCCTTAAACTCTCCTCAGTTTTTCTTAAACATACTTGTAGCAAACCACTTTCTTTCAGTACAGAGCTGCCACACTCTGTGAGGCCTAAAGTCATCATTAAATCTGCTAAGAACTGCTTCTGTAGCTCTGCTTCAGCAATCCTATCCCAAATGACAAGGCTGATGCAGCTCAACAGGATTCAGTTAGAAACTTTCCACTGCCCTAGTCCCAATCTCTGTTATTTGTAGGCTTTAGAATAAACAACCACAGAAAATGTGGCTGATACTCAAGGTGACGCTTCACTCCTCCAAGCTCAGGCCAGGTTCTCTCTCACCTCTCAACTCTGCACCACAAGACCAAGCACCACACAGAGAATGTTATTTTTCAGCACCAAGTTCTCCTGAAACTCAAACTCTTCCTCAGGAAGACTAACTTCCTAAAGAGACATTGCCATCTGTCTCTTCCTTCCAGGTCCTGATCCTTCCCAAAATATACTCAGCTGTTTTTCTTGAATTTCAAGGACGTTTATTAACCCCTTCCTCTCTTGTTTGGAAGAGAAACAATAGTTTCCAGTGTCCAAACATTATACCAACTCATTTAAGAAAAAAAAAGTTAAGTACTTAAATCTTTCTCCACATAGCAGAAAATTTAAATTTTTGCCTTCTTCCCTCCTGTGGATTGCCATCTACTTAGCCTAGGGAACATTTTTCAGTTTTGAAGCTGTAATTCCAAGCAAGGAGTAAAGTAACTGGTATGTCATTTTTGTTCAGGTAGGAAACGGGCTGAGAAAGTTGGGGCTATTCAGCCAGGTGAAAAAATGGCTGTATGAAGACCTCATAGCAACATTCCAGTATCTGAAAGGGGCCTCCAAGGAAGGTGGAGAGGGACTGTTTAACTGTAGTGATAGGACAAGGAGTAATGGGTTTGAACTGAAAGAGGGGAAATTTAGGTTAGATATATGGAAGAAATTCTCTACTGTGAGGGTGGTGAGGCACTGGAGTAAGTTACCCACAGAACCTGTGAATTCATCATCCCTGGAAGTGTTTAAGTGTTGGATGGAGCTCTGAGCAACCTGGTCTAATGGAAGGTGTCCCCATCTATGACAGGGGGGTTGGAATGAGATGATTTCTAATGTCCCTTTCAACACAAATCATTCTATGATTCTATGATTATATGGAACTAATTACCCCTGATATCACTAAGAAATACAATATTCAGATTATATATAGTATTCCTTTGAGAGATCTTGTTTGCTCTCTACCCTGCATATTCCTGGAATGGATTTTCATATATCATATCATATCATATTGTATCATATCATATCATATCATATCATATCATATCATATCATCATATCATATCATATCATAAATCTCTCCACCTTTGCACCATAACTTACACAGTGACATATTGTGTGAAGTCAGTGACACAAGGTGACCGTATAGATGCATTTTCAGAACTATGAGAAGCTGAAGATTCCACTTTTAATGCTAATGCATGTAGTTCATGAAAGTCCCAGAGCCCTGTGCGGGTGTTTGCCCCTGTGCTTGGAATAATTAATTCTGGAGAAGAAGTCCCTAGAGTACAATTTGCAATGCAGACATGAATATACACAGCCAGATGCTGCCCTTTACAAGGGAAAAAGGGTGTTTTAGCTTAAAGTTTCCCTATGAGTTTTCCATTTGACTTAATATTATTCTTGAACCTCCATAAAGCAAACCCTTATTTGCAGACGGAGGGAGGGAGGGAGTGAGCAAGGGAGGCAGGCAGGAGGGAAGGAAGGAGGGAGGGAAGGAGGGAGGGAAGGAGGGAGGGAAGGCGGGAAGGCGGGAAGGCAGGAAGGCAGGAAGGCAGGAAGGCAGGAAGGCAGGAAGGAAGGAAGGAAGGAAGGAAGGGAAAGAGAGAGAAAGAGAAAGAGATAATTCCTTTAACTGTGCATGACTGGGACATGGTTTTTGTACTATCATAGCAGTGTTTAATATAAAATCACTGTCATGCATCACATGAATCATACTGACTCTCCTGTTGGAAGCTGCAGTACCTCTGATCTGTGGCCTCCTGCTCTTTCTGCAATTGATTCTTAGCGTGATTTTTTCGAGTGCAGATCTGCTCATTGTTGATGCAATTGCCCTTTCTTTTCTCTCAACAGTTTTCTTACCCAAGTTAAAGACAGTGACACAGGAGTAGGAGATGGTCAGCTGATCCATGACTCTGAGATAAATCCTTTCCCTAATGCTACTTCCTTAGTCAAACCTGTAGAAAGGAAAAACTTAGATCACTATCAGTATGGTTTGCTGTTTTATGAAAGGTTAACTGATAATCAGTGAACTATAATTCACCATCAGTATCAGATACATAACAAATAAACTGCAATACTTAATTATTACAAAATTTCATCCTTCTTTTATATTTTTCAAAATTCTCTCTGGGATTCGTCTGTTACTGTATAATCCTGATGGCCATCCTCCTCTTAAACATTATTTTTGACAAGTAGCATTTTGGGCAGATTTATGTATTTTATCTATACATATTAGTTATATTCACATTCCTGATTTAACAGCTAATTCTGTCTCGGAGTATTTTGCTAAGGGCAGGCAAAGAAAACACCCCTGTAGAGCCTATTATTAAAAAAAAAACCAAGAAGATGTGACCTAGCATCAAGCAAGCATTTCTGATGGGAAATGGGGTAGGGCTGACAAAAGGAGTGAATAAAAGTATTCATTACATTATGAAAAGATTTGTGTTCAGATGAGAAATATTGGTGTGCAGAAAAAGGAGCAACAGAAGGACTGAACCATGTGGGCCAGTATTAATAACAAAAAAAAAGTTGTGTAGGGCCTGTGCATTGCACACTACCAGAGTTATGCATAAGTCATCAGGTGATGGTCGTATCTGTCTTCGTGTACGGATCTTTAGGGCAAGCAGAAGGTCAGAAGTGTGGAAGCAGCACCCCCAGCACTCGCCTGCAACACTGCTGCAGTTTGCATTTGAAATGACAGAGGACTTGGCTGGGTAATCTGACGGTTTCTTCCTTTTGAAAACACTCACTCGGCTCTTTTTCTTTGCTACTCTCCGTCAACAATGCTGTGCTCTTTCTCCCTCTCTAGGCTCTGTGACAGCTAGTTCCAGATGACATGATGCCTCAGAAAAACTCTCCCATTTTGACATTGTAAGCAGCAGCACGAGCAGCATTCCCTCTGTAGGCCACTTCTAAGACCTCCCTCTTAATTCTGTGAATTAGACACACAAATTTTTGGGCATCTGCTCTCTGAGATCTGCAGGCTGAATTGTTTTCACTGCTGAAGAGGCTGTTATACTGCCTGGGGGTGAACCCAACATTCAGCCTGATCTTTGTTAAAGGTGTGTTTTCTGGGAAAGTGCTGTCTTTTGAGAAAAGAAAATCGCTCCTTCTGCTCTGATGACTAGTTTAATTTCTGAAGGCCGTGTCTGATGCCAGGTCACAACACGGCTGTCATCTTTCTTAAGGACTGTTTCCTTTCTATAACTGTATAGAGAATCAGAATAATCTTGCACATAATGCCTGCAAGATGAATGGGGAAGTATATAATTTGGACTTAAAATTATGCTAAGCTTTGGAAGGATTATGTATGTATGTATTTTGCTTTGAACAGAGAAATACTGCAAATTCAGATGAAAATAAGGATGCAAACCCATGCGCACTAGAACTGAAGGAAAAAGTTCCCACAAATATTTCTGAACAGCAATCAGTAAGTTCCCCATAGAGTAATTTCCATGTGACAGTCTATGGGGATCTCTTTCATCTTCTCTTGCTGATCTACTGGGCAAACATTTATCCCTGCATTGACTGGTGTAGAATATGCTCTGATCTCTTTTTTCTTTTTCTTCCAAAAATGGAGATTCTAACTAGAAAATCCAAGTCTGTAAAGTTAAGACAAAATTGTGTCATGAAAGCTGAAACTGAATTACTAAATAAACTTCACAAACTAAATCATTTTAGCAATAGCATAAATAATTCTGCAAGATTCAGTGTGTTCTCTATAGGTACATTGAGCATAATTTCATTACAGTGATCCACTTGGTCTGTTGGATTTCAATGATGGCTCATAAACACTGCATATTAGTTTCTATAAACTGTATTTTTAAGATTTCTTTTGGTAACTACATAATTCTGCATTTTGCTTTTGGTCAGTTCCAGGATGAGCTAGAAAATAAATGCCTGTAACCAAATACAGTATAAAAGCTAATACAGCTTTTATATTAGCAAATATAGGTACTATATTGAGTCTTTCACTTCTTTCTAGTCAATTGAGCTACAATAACAATAACTGCATGGAAATCTTATAAGGTATGCTGTTAGCACCACCAATTATTAAAGACTATCTTACGGAACAGATTGCAGCTACAGTTCTCATATAACAGTACTTCCTGTTCTGTACCATATGAAAACTCTAAAAATTAGTTACATCTATTATATCTGTTAAAATTCTTCCTTCATTGATACCTTTCCAGTGAACTTCAAATGAAGAATTTAATAACCATATTTTATGTGGTTTACATTTTTAAATTGTTAGAATGAGGAGAATAAATAGTACTTTTTATTTCTCTCTTTCTCTCTAACACAAGAAATATATTATTTTGTGGACCATGATTCTCCAAATACTCAGTGTAGGAGAAAAATCAAAGGTGTTGAAATGGAAACTGCAATGGTGTGCTTCAAAATATGTAGAAAAGACAGTGAAGAACTCTGTGCTTTAAGAAGGCCAGAGATGTGACTAAACACAAATTATTTTTCTCTTTTTATTGAAAAGTTTGTTACTGAAGTACAAGCATCATGGCATAGTGATGGAACAAAATGACAGGTTAAAAATCAATAGTAAGAAGGTTCTTGAGAAACTTATATTTGCAGTGTATTTCCACAAGCAAGGCAGATCTTTGCTGCTGGAGAACAATGCCATGAAAGTTAGCATCACTGTGCAGGTAGGCTGGCCCAGAGCAATCTTGAGGTGAATCTTGAGCTCCATGCATCTAAACTTCCTTTGTACAGACTTCAGGGAGTCTTACTAGAAGTTCCAGCTTCTATTGGCCTCCTGAGGTCCTCTGCCACACCACACAAATCCCTGTTTGATAGCTTAGGATCTCAGTGATTCTGGTGTGACCAAAGGCAGACCTGCAGACAGGTAGTGGGAGATAACTAATCAAAGACATGTGATTAACAGGCAGAGGCAGGATCACAGTTTTGAAATGAATGAGGGCAACTAAGTGTGGATACCGAAATGCTGCTAGCAGATGAATTTTCCAGCTTCTTGCATTAATTCTTTGAGAACCTTTCCTTTCTCATGCAAGATATGAAAACGGTAAGATAGTTTATGTAAACAATGTTCACATCTGGTGTTTTGCTAAGTTCTGTTTATGGTACACTGAGAAATGTTTTACTGTGGATGTGATAGAACCTGATAGAACCTAAACCAATTACCCTAGGAGGTGTGTGAACATTGTCCAATTGCTTTAGGGAACTAGACTATATAAAAATGATTGTAAAATTAATAAATAATTCATTCTTTTGCTGGATTTTTGTGTTGCTACATCTCTTCGTTCCTGGCTCTACAGCAACAACTAAGTACTAAGTCCTGGTGTGAATCCAGCTCTAAGACATTCAAGTAGCTCAAGAGCTGTTCAATTCAATAGATTTTTATGCCATATATAAGAGGTTATCTGCATGAAACGTAGAAAAAACCCCAACCCACCCTGTAGGAGGAACACATGCTCCCAGTTAATTCCGGAAAATCTAAGCACATGTGTACAGAGGAATGCTTTCGCTCCAAGTGCTGTAGGCAGCAGACAATCCACACAGAGATCTAGCATACTCAAGTGAATGAATCACAGTAAATTACTGAAGATTAATCTCTGCATTATTTCTCCATGCTGTAGGAGACATTTTGAAAAAAGGTAGGAAGGAACCACTTGAAATAGTTTCAGATATGATGGAAATGAGCCGTGGTGATAGAAGCCTTGTGTCTTGCAGGAAGCATTCAAACCCCTGGAGATTGATGTCTGCTCCACTTTTGGTCAGAACAAGTGCCCCGAGTCCTTCTGTGCCCCAAGAGAAAGTGAATCTTTGCCTTCTTTTTCAGATTGCATTTTACAGTTCTGACTGTTAAGCATACCCCTGCTACTTCAAGTCCTCTCCTGCACCAGTTTTGACTTGTCAAGCCATGGACTAAAAAAAAAGAAAAGATGGCATCCATTCTTTTCAAAAAGTACTCTGCTTTGAACTCAAAAAGTTCAAAAGTTTTTTGTATCCTGATCAGGAAATATTGATGCCTGGCCACGTTTATTACTGCAGTTGATGCCCCTTTAGTAATGAAGATTAAAAACAGAGAAAAGACAACAATTTGCATTTGTATTTACATTTTTACTTGTATTTCTAACTTTATTTCATATATTTTTAAAATTTTTTCACAAGATTTGTACAGGCATGCAGGGAGGATTCAAAAACACCTGCCATGGGTTTAGAAACAAGGCAAAGCCATGAGAGAGCTAGTTCTCTCAAATGTGTGCTGCTAAGCTCCCATTCATACAGCACCACACATTAAATGCTTAGCATGCTGCTTCTGATATACAGACAAAACTGGAACTTCATTACCGAAGTATTTTTTCATCGTTTTCCTGCATTCCCTGTAACACATGGATATTTTTCTCATAAAATTTCAAGGTGTAGTTGTTTTTGTTTAACAAGATCTTTCCTGGGCAAGCATTGTAAACTACAATTTGGCTTTCTAGAAAGAAATATTAAGGTAGCAAGTGGATAAAGTTATTCCAAATCATAAATTCAGGCGTAGGTGTGTATATATATGCCAAGCACTTTCTATTTCAATACCAGATTCCTTGCTGACTTCCTCCATAATCTATGGGGTGTTTGGCTGAGAAAGAGGAGACTCCATGGTATTGGAAAACCAGAATTTATGTGAAACTTTACTTTGAGGGCTCCTGAAGACTGTCAACTCAAACAATAAATAATGTTCAGAAGAAAAGGCATTAAAAGAGTTCATGCATGCTGCTTAAGTATCCTTGGACTGGGAAAACAGGCTGTCATGGCTAGAAACTTTAGTTACAGCTATATATGTATTTTCTTACTTGCAGGTGCCTGATTTATAACAAGAAAGTGTTTCTAATGCAATTAATAATCTCCTTCAGACACCCACCTCATCACAGGCTAGTTTTTGTTCACAGCTCTTGGAAGCTCTTGCGGTTGGAAGGCTGAGGAGGTGAACAATTTAAGGCAGCCTTTGAGCAAACGCAGTTGAAATTGGACACTGAAATTAGGAGGTTTTTTGAGGTTAGAAAAGATTACTTCAACAGAAGAAGAGATCAAACACTACTTTCGAACATGTAAAGCACCATCTATACTATGAGTCTGGATTTAGGGTTTGGATATATGCAAGGCCCTATGGAGTCACAGCTAATTGAGAAGAGGGGGGGACCTGTCTACTGCAGTAATATTTAGGAATAGAGAAATTTAATCTGAACCTATTATTGATACTGGCTTTTAGCAGAATGTTCTTGTCCCTATTCCTTATGTCCTCCCCTTATCCATACTTGCAAGTTACACTATGACTCCCTGTCATCCTTACCTCAGAAATTTCTGTGATGAGACCTGCTCCACGAGAGTTGTACCTCATCCTTGAGCATTCTTACTGCATGATAAGCGAGTTTTCCTTCATCCTTCCCTCTTTCCATAGGTCTCCTTTCCCCAACTTCGTATTCTCCCAGAGAACAGTTGAAATTCAGCTTTCAAGCTGCAGTTATTATATTTTTCAAGATAGACAGATGAGCAGCTAGAAGTCTGGGCAGGCAGCCAAGCTCCCTTATCACAGGAAAGGAACAGGAGCACCAGGTTCAAAGGAAGGAAAAAGATTGGAGGCGAGGCGAGGCGAGGCGAGGCAAGGCAAGGCAAGGCAAGGCAAGGCCAGGCAAGGAAAAGAGACAACTAAGCACATCATCAGTTAAAAGCCCTGTGGATAGGCAAATTAGGTGCTACCAGATTTAAAACATCCCAGGAGCAGTTAAACATTTAAAATCTTATTGCCAATCACTTGGCAACTATGCTGATGGCCTGATGTCATCAACATGTTAACTTATGTTGCTGAATTTACATAGTGTTTTAGGATTTCGTCTTAATAGGGATGCTTTTAGCATTTCAATACAAGAGCAATATCTGACTTTGGTAGCTGTTGACCATTTGATGGAAAATGGTAGAATTCATGTCTAAGTAATGTATCTTCACACAAAGCCACAGGACAGTGTCTGAAACAAGCACACAATACCAGTTCTGATTAACTCTGAGAGGGTGATGGAAAGAACTAAGTAATGGAGCAAACAGTTGTCAGGTCTCACCAGGAAAAATTAGAGAATCGCAAAAAATGAAGATATTTAAAATCCTAAAAACAGAACCACTCAGAACCAGACTCTTTCAGAATCAGACTTCACAACCTCTCTGGGCATTGTCTTCCAGTGCACAGTCACCTACACAGTAAAAATTTTCTTCCTTATATTCATTTTGATGAACTTTTTTTTTTTATGTACTGCAGCTAAAATAAAGACTGATTTTTCATTGATCAACAATGATGTAGCACACACTTTGCCTATTTTATGCTTTTAGTATTGATGTCTAATAACAGAATTTGTGGATAACTTGATGACTAAAGATACATGCATTATCAGTGTCTATGTAAATTTTATTATTTGGAAGTTCAAATCATAAGAGGGCAATATTAGTCTTATTACCAAGAACTAAAGTTGTGTTTCACTTCATGTAAAGAGCTGTTTTCTTTCCCTTAAACATTATGTGAATTATGTACCTTTGGGTCAGCCCTACTTTTAAGTAAACATGTGACTGATCTACTGAAGTGCATAGATTTACACATCAAAGTGAGAGCCACTCTGCTCATGCTCTGGACTCACATATGAAGCACAGATTTGGATTGTAACAAAATACCACAACAACTTGTATATTAAAGACTGTAACTTGAGTCGCATGTGAGCTCTGCACAAATGAAACACTGCTCCTCAGGAAACACACAAGTCAGGTGTGCATACATACCTAGGTTATAATGCTTTCAAATCTGACAGTGAAACAGTAGACTTATTAAATTAAAAAAAAAGATTAACCGCTGGTTTTGGTGGGATCAGGTTTCTACCTAAGTTATACATTCAAAATGAAATCTTTTGTGGCATTGATTTTCTTTTTAGCTGTCTAGTTAATATACATGCAAACATAGGAGCACAGTGATCAATCCTATTTTCCCCAGCTGATTGCCCAAGACTCACAGTTTTACTTTCATCCTTTTTCTCATTCAGATGCAAAGAATGTTGGGTATTCTCTGAAAAATGGGATTTATGCCAACAGGACCTCACTCATCCTCCCAGGCTGTGAAAGCCTACAGCTGAATGAGTAGAAAGAACAGGACGAATATTTGCAAATATCTGCGGCTTATGGAATTCAGGGAGCCCAGGCCTGTGTGGGATGACCATCTCAGTAGATGTCTATGTTTCTAGCTTTTTCTTTGGCCTCATGGTAAAGTAAGAGAAAAGACCTGACCAGTCTGAGAAATTTTCTGTTCATGTGCAGAGACAAGCCATAGGTGATGCCCAAGGGAGAAAAAGGAATACTCCTCTGGAAGGTAAAATTGTGAACTAATGCTGTCAGACAGCTTGAGATAGTCTTCAAAACCACAGCTATGGATTTAGGTACTTCACAGCAGGCTCAGAGCAGCTCTGCATGTTAAGTACTCTCAGATTTAAGATCCTGAAGACACATTAGAGAGAGGGTACCAAAACAGAGCTCAGAGTTTGTGCCTTCACAGCAGTTACATCTTTAGAGTTTTTCTAGCTTTTGTTACCATTACCCTAGCCTTTAGTCGAGTAATGAGAAGCTGCCTGGCTGATTGAGCTGACATATCTGACAATCAAGTTAATATTTGCCTTTTCTGAGTCTAGACTGTGATGAAAAAAACACTTCAGAGTTCACCCTTCAAAACTACAGGTGAATTATTGAAAATGCAACTGGTTCAGCCATCTGTTTGTAGCAATTGCTTTATCTTGCTTATGTTAATTTAAATCTTCCTTCTCTGTAAACACTCTGCTTGTGTTAATAGTTCTGTCTGTAAGCAATGAGCATATTTCTGTCCTAGTACAACTTTTAGACTCTCCTGAGGGACGCAGTCTTAGTACATTTATATAAAATACACTGTATAGAATGTGTAGTTGCACTAAATGTAATATGTGACAGGAACACAGAGCATGTAGGTAGGGCTCTCTGAGTGACTCCAGAGGCCAAACCCAGGAAGCCTCTCCCAAATTATAGAGGTATACCTTTTGAAAAACAGAAATCAAAGCTGACCTTTTGTAGAAGAAAACATTAGTTAACTAAGCATACTCAAAGATTCTTCCTGTCCTGTCGCAAACAGTCTTTTTTCCTTATCGGATTTAGGTTGACACTAAATATAAGCCATACAATGTGAAAACTGACACATGGTTAATATTCTAATTCCTGCCCTCAAAATTCTCATTTTTTATCATGGATCTTTGTAATTCCATGGCTCTCCTACTTCACACTAGTCTTTGATTCCTGTCTGATCTTTGTAATTCCATGGCTCTCCTACTTCACACTAGTCTTTGATTCCTGTCTGCATATTATCACTCCACTGAAAGAGAGCTGCCACCAAGAATTTTAATCCATAAGAATACAAGACTTTAACCCCACCATGCAATGATGTATAAGGCATTAAAATAACTGAAATCAGATTCAGTTAATTGAGCACAGAAAGCATCAACAGAGTGAGTTAAGCAACCAAAAGCTTTTCTCATTTGCATATAATGGAGTTGAAACAATCATTGTTAAAACCATTTACTGTGATACGTAATTATTTTATAAATTTTAAATTGTTATGTAATTAATTGTAAAGTAGAATATGATGCAGATTTCTACAAGATGTCTCCTTCAAGACAAGTTTGAATAATTATATGGGCATGGAAGACTGTAATTGATAAAGACACATCTTTTCCCTCACTGAGATTATGTTATTTGATGGCTTAAGGTATCTGTGGAAACACCCCATTTGGTTAGAAGAATTTAATCTTTCATCTTCCACTCATTTTGTCACTGATCTGTGGCTCCATAATTGATTTATAACTTAACTGGCAAGAACTTGGGACTCATACTTCAGCAAAACAGTTGGATTTTCTATTTATAATCTTGAGCAACTGTTATATGGGTATTAGCAAGTTCTTCATCCTTTTGCATCATGAAATAGGACCTCAAAGAGCCTTACGGAGAACTTTTCCTTGTGCAAGCAAACTTGTCAAACTAATGGAGGTGCTCTGTCAATTTCAGTGCCAGCACTGGTTCAAAGGTGAGCATTTCAGTTATAGTTTCTGTGTTTGGTGTTCCTACAGGCAGAGGGGTGCTGTGGTTAGTTTGCTTAGAAATTGTAATTAATCGTTTTAACTTTTGCCAGTTTTTGCTCTCCTAAAGCTACTGTCTTTTTTTTTCCACTCTTTTTGGGTTCTTGGGACTGCTGAAAATTTTCTTCTTTTGTTTCTTTTTTCTGGGTTATGGACAGTACGATCAATTTTTTTTTCATGAAGATATTTCTAAAGACATCCAGAGAGAAATGCTTTTTAAGAAAATAAACATGATAAGGATGGGAAAAACTCAGAGAAACGTAATGAAACTTTTTTAAAGTGTGTCAGCTTGACTCAGAGTGACCTTTGGTTAAGATATCTTTTCAAGGTGATAAGCTTGTATTTCTGTCTTCTACAAAGATTAGCTTGGAAGTCACTACAACTACCTGGAAATCCTCTTCATGTGGTGTAATACAGATATATTGACACTTCAGTGAGCTCCAAATATATCTGTAGCTTTCTGTTATATAATGTAGCAGGTTTGGTTCGCCAACCGGGCAGAAACACCAATTTAGCGTAGTGGTTTGATCACATCTATTTTACTCTGTGAGATAAGGACCAGAAGAAATGCAAAGCAGGCCTAAAACTTTAAAGAATAGAAAGAAGTTTATTTCTAAGAGAGTTAAAAGTAACAAGAAAGAAAAATAAGTTAAAGTAAAACCCTCTTGTCTCCAGAACTCTCCAAGCAAAACCTCCTTCCCCCCCTCCCTTTTTCTCCCTCCAGCACTTTCCCCTCCTTTTACCACTTTGCACAAAAGGTAATGGTTTTGGTCAGTGTTGCAGTCCTTAAAAGTCTCTTTCTTATGCTTAGGGAAAAAGGGTTCTCTTCTGCTGATGCCGCGGACATCTCTTCACAAACTCAGTAGTCCGCCTGGAAACCATCTACTGAAGTGAAATCTCTCTCCCATGACAATTCCACAGTATATTCATACTGCAATCATGGGCCATCACATGGGGTTACAAGTCCTTTTAAAGATGAATTCTTCCAGCCCAAACACAAAGGTTCTCTGCTTCCAGTCTCTTTTAAACATGAATTATTCCAGCTTAAACACAAGGGCTTCTCTGCTTCCTCACAAACCTCGAAAAGCTGCTTCACAACTTCATGGCCTGGCATAGGCATTCTCTTACATCTTCGCAGGCTGCAACATAAATTCTCACAGGCATGGATTTTCATCTCCCCATACTTTAAAATGATTTAAAGAGTTCAGTCCTCCGCAGCTGCTGGAAGGGGTTTTAAGATTGGCGCTGGAACGCACACACCCTTTTCTACCGCCGCCATCTCAGCGTCGTCCCACGGGACTGACTTTCTCTTTCTCCCTGACCGTGCAGCCTCCATGTTCTTCTCCCTCACGTCTTTCCCCACGGGCTGCGCTGATGTTCAGTTGGGTGCGAGCTGTGCAGGCTGGAAAAGGAGGCTCCGCTGGTCCCGCTGGGTCTGCGCGGGCTGCAGGAGGGGGAGAGAGGCTCCCCTGGGCTGCATGAAGGGGGAGGGGAGGCCCCTCCTGATTTCTCCAGAAGCCGAGCCGGATGGATTCGGCTATGGGGCTGTCCATGGGTAGTTTAGCTGCTTGCGGCTCTGAGGGAAGGGAGAGGGGTGAGGGGGGGCAGGCAGGAGCCCAGGCCAGGCCCGGAGGCCGCCCGTGGCTCGGAGGCCCCCCCTTCTCCCTCAGGAGACTGGGAACAAGAGAGGAACTTCCCGCCCTTGCAGGGGGTTTAAATATGCAAAATTCGCAAAAGCGCATTGGCTTAAAAGCTTGTCAATCAACTCAGTTTACACCCATGACATATAAATACCCAATTTGTGCTCTTCTCAAGTTGTTCCTCTGTTGGAGATGCACTGCAGAGCAAAAGCTTCAGTGGCTTATTCATAGCACCATCACAGTGACTGTCACTATTGGGCAAATGGATAATCATGGATCTTACATCACAAATGCTAATGTGGGAAAGCCATTAAAATGTCTTTTACAGTACTTGGACAAATCAAGACATACTGCTTGTGCACTGTAGTGTAACCATTCTTAGTACCAAATTGTTCTATTACCTTTCAGAAGGAATGGGAAAAATTATGCCATCATTTACGGAGAGTCAGAGATTTAAATGGGCATTTAAATAACACAGTTTCAGAAGATTCCTGCAACTGTTTAGCAGAAAAGCTAGCTGCAGCACAGAAATTGGCTTCTGTTGCCAGTAGCAATGGCAATAGTCAAATAGTTTTGTGATTAGTCAAAGGATTGAGATCTCAGAAAATTCCGATCCATTGAAACAAATTTCTTTTCGTGGAAGTATTATTTTGAAAAACTTTCAGTGAAAACATTTGGAAGTTTTAGTCAAACTTAAGAGTAATGGATGCTACAAAAGAAAAAATAGTGCCGTTAAATGTAGTGTAGGAATTTTTATTCTGTCTAATTCAGAGCAGGAAATTGTACCTTCTTACACCACTACTGAAAGTGAGCACTTTGGCCTTGGATTGTTACCTCACTTGTGATGAATCCCCCTTTGTGTTTCAGCAGGTTCTTATAGGTGCTAATTCTGTTCCTGTAAATAACATTATTGTTTTTGACATGATAAACGTATTTTCTTGATGAAGCAATTTTTTTCATTTTATTCTAAAGTAGGCATGCATATCAAATATAATTACTCCCCATGGAGAGGGGTGAATAAAAAAGCCAATTAAACACATGTATCCCCTTGCTGAGGAGGGGGATAGAGGCCCTGAAGGAAACTTCAGCCCTTGTAGAATCCATGATGGAACAGGATCCTGGCAGGAGCCATCACCTATGTAAACAAGCCCCCACAGGAGCAGAATTTCTAGTATTTCTAGTATTTCTAGAATTTCTAACTGTGGTCTGTCAGGCACCCACACACTGGAACAGTCTGTACCTGATGTACCTGAGGAAGATGATACACGTTGGAGCAGATCTTGGATAACTGCAGCCCATGGGAAGGACCCATGGGGAGCAGTGAGTGAAGGACTGTGTTCTGTGGGTGGCACACCATCCCGGAGTTGTGAGGGTCTTCTCTGGGAAGGATTAGGGAGGTCTGACAGAAATGAAGGAGTATTCTTGTCCTTGTGAGGAACTTGCAAGTTTGCTGTAATGGTTACATTAGGCCTGGATTTTGGGGTTTCCCCTTGAATTAATGTGGTCCCAGCAAAGCAATCTTTCCCATCTGCAAACTGGTTGACTACTTGATTTAGTAGTGTACCTAATTTAGTCTGTTGTGGGTCCTCTTCTGTCTTTGAGTCCTTCACTATGAACTCAAAATTCAAGAGGTTCCTGACTAAGGTTAAAACCAGCAAATGCTATGCCCACCATATTTCCTGTACAGCTTGAATGAGGTGCTAGACAGCATGCACAGGGAGATGTACATTATGTAGATGTACAAAATCTAAATCACATAATAAAGGGGTTTTTTTGCATGTAGACTGCCTGGAATTATGCCCTAGAAGTGAAAAATATTTGCCTGTACAGCGCAGTCCCTCCTGGAAGGACTCAGTCTCTTTCTTCAGCAGAATCGATGAATGTACTTACTCATAAACACTCAAGTCTTATCAAAGTTAGGGCGCATATTTATGTTTGGCACGGGCTCTTTGTAGGAGATGGCCTGGAGGCACAGTTAGCCTCAGGATTTTCAATGTTTGAATAAATATGACATCTGAATTCAAAAGGCAGTAATGTGTATTGTGTTCTGGAACCTATGTTGAAAAAATATTATGATTATTGCTTAGCAAATAATGCACTAGCAATATGTCCATTGTGGATGTAGTCTTGACAGCAGCATGAACTCCTTAACATTTTCGTTTCCATATTTCAGTCAGATAGCTCAAGCAAAAACATGACAATGTTCTATCTCATATCAGCATTCTGAACTCTGATGATAGCAGCAGCAGAAGTTTGAAATTTCTTATGTGCTGCATATGGGGTAATACAATTTTGAATATAACAAAAAAGATCTGAATCAAGTGTCAGATGTCTAATTGATGTTAAATCAAAGCAAGCAGTGAGACAACAGTGGGAGGCAAGCTTGACATCATACATATTCATCTTTCCAAATATTGATCATAGTTACAGCTTCTAAATTTTGTAGTTGCAATGTGCCCAAGAAAATTCCTATTTTCAAGCACAGTGCTAGTGGTGGGGTAGTTGAGCTTTCATTCTAGAAGCAACTGTCTCAAGGTTTCACAACCTGGAGCTCATGGCCTGTACACATCTAAAGTTTCTTTTCCTGGTCTTCTGAGGAGATGCATGAGCTAACATGCCTGGACATATTTTGTCCCTATAGAAGCAAGTGGCAAGTAAGAAAGATTACAGCTTTGCCACTGCAGAGTGCTGCAGAGAAGCAGAGACCTGTTTTCTGTCTGTTCTCTTGAAAGGCCTTGGGAAAACATTGGAGAATATAGCAAGATTTAGTTAATGTTGATTAGCTTTCTGTTCTAAGCCAAGGCTAACAAAATTTTGTATGTTCGTTTCTATATCACATCTTATTTGTGTAATCCTTGCCTGACTGGACCTTTCAGATACTGGAATATAGTAATAATGATATGAACAATGAAAATGCCATGTTAATAGTGTTAAACTGTTAATGTTTAATCTTTTTAGAAAAAATGAAACATGGGTAAGAGTAAGTTAATATGTCTTTTCTGAAGTAATTCATTGTGAGTCATATATTTTGTTTTCTTTCCCAAACGCTGCTGTCTACTACAAGGCATTTTGTATTCAAATAAGCTCAGCTCTATGAGATAATTTTCTGAATTTTAGATTACTGCTTTTGGACAGTTTCACGAGTTTGTATTCATGTCCCTTTTGAAACAAACTATAGATAAGTATCACATTGTGCTGAGTTTTAAACTGAACTTTAAAAAAATATTTTCCAGAAGGGGCTGTGGGATGAAAAACAATAGATAAAGCTTCAAAGCTTAACTGCGCAGGACAATGGGAACTTCTATAACTGTTTCCCTGTTCCCACGACAAATGATAATACCTAACATTAGAGGCATGAAAGATAACCCAGAAGTCCTGTTTGTTTTCCTGCTGATAATTGGTCCTTAATACTCAGTGGTCCACTGCAATGTTCCTAACTGTAGAATCTGTAGGGAAAATTACAGAGTGGAAAGAGTAACTGTTTTAAATACTCACAGCACACAGCCTTGAAAGAATGTTAGGCCATTTGGGATTATTAACTCCCCTTGTGGGCTAGAAGTCCTGCTGTGCTTATTTTTAATAGTAGGCTCTTGTATGATACAGCTGGACATGAAGATGGAAAAAGATTTTTAAATTTTAAACAACTTAACATTTCTTTCTTGCTCTTTTATTAATATATTTTTTACCTGTGTATGTAATATTTGATGCAGCTCCACCACTTGAAAAACTGCAGAGTGAGCAGGCTTTATAGTAACTTTTCTTCCACTACTGGGGTTAGAAGTATTTTATGAAGACACTATTGTAGCTAATTAAAGTAAATTAGGGATCATACTGAGGACAGAATAGACATCTTTCAAATTTTCACAGATTTTATGCTGTGAAGGGTACATAATGACTAGGCCCTGGATAATAAAGTTACTGCTTTAAACAAGTTTGCCACTATGCTACAGGACTTGATGGGTTCTGGACAAGTATATTGTCCCTTTGAGATTACTATTAGGTATTGGTGAGCTACTTTTTTGTTCACCAAGTGGAATTAATATTCTGAGAAGGTGGCATTGATATCAGAATGTTTTGGGTTTCACTATGACTCTTTTAGTATGAGCGTGTAAGTCTCTAATATAATCCAAAGTAATCAGAAAATTTTAGTTCCTAAAGTATGCTGTATCAGATCTATAGATTTTCAAGAAAAAGACATGCTTACACACAAACACACATTGTCAGCAGTGCTGTCATAGCCTGACCAGTCTAGAATTTCTCGAATTTCAGCACTATCCTTGCTGCTTTCTTTTTTCACCTCTTTTAAACCTCTTCTAGCAGTCCTAACACCTAACTTTTTAAAGCATCAACTTTATGTATTTATGTATTCTCAGTGCTGTAGCTGTAAAAAAGTCACTTCTTCCTGGAAATGAATGACCAAACTTAATAATTCAGTCATTCAACACACCTTTGCTTCTTGTTTCTTATGTCACTGCCCAGAAGACATCAACTTAACCAGTTCCATTAATGCCCAAATAACTCTGTAAGAATGTGAACTGTACTATTATGCTTATTTTAGAGAATATACTGATTCTATCCCATCTTTCTGTGTAACCTGCCTATAATTTCAGAAATATGTTATCCTTTCTACTGCAAAAACACAGAATACTGTTCAGTGTTCCCCTACTTGAAATAGTCCTGATGCCAGAGATAGAGACATAGAAGAATATTTAAATAATAATATCATAATTTAATAATTTCTTATTATTAGGCCATTATGAGGAGCTGTGGTTGTTGAGTCTGGAGAAAAGGAGGCTCAAGGGAGAGCTTATTGTTCTCTACAACTACCTGAAAGGAAGTTGTAACAAGGTGGGAGTTGGTCTCTGATCCCAGGTAAAAAGCAATAGGACAAAAGGAAATGGTCTCAAGTTGTGCCAGATAGACGTAAATTGAATACTAGGAAAATTTCCTTCAACAAAAGGCTTGCAAAGTCCTGGATAAGTCTGCCCAGGGAAGTGGTGGAGTCAACATCCCTGGGGAGATATTTAAAAGGAATAAAGATGTGGCACTCAGGGACATAGTTTAGTGTTGGACTTGGCACCGCTGGGTTAACAGTTTGTGATCTTGGAGATCCTTTCCAACTTAAATGAATCTACAACTCTCTGATTATATGATTTTCACCAGTAATGAAGAAATCTGGTTATTACATCTTCATTATGGTTTTTGATGCTAGTAACTGATTGTATTTTAACCTTTGGACCCTGTAGCCCTACACATCTGCCTCAGCCAGACCTTCCCCATTATCAGGTCTATAGGATGGGTTTCCCTAAAATTTGTTTTTTGAGAAATCCATTCTGCCACTTGCTGATGCTTCTGTCCCCTGGTCCTCTTCAGCCTACCTCAGGAAACATAATCTTCAGCAGATTTCAGTACAGGCACCTCTACTTTTGTCATGTTTCTTCTATGCTTTGATTTTGTCCCTTACTGTTAAACAGCGTATCCCTCAAAACTTGCAGGTGTTTTGCTCCAATAACTGTAACTCTCTGTGGCCCAAATTTATCTATTTGTCTACCACCTGTGCCTGAAGATCAACTCTCAGAACACTTTCTGGCAAGTTCTGGTTCAAAACCAATCCCTTTTGAGAATTCTTGTACTTTTTTTCTTAGCAGTCATGGAAAAAGAATAAGGAGATAATTACTCCCTCTGACTCTAAAAAACAGTGAAACAATGCACTCATACAAGCACAACTTGGGGCAGATAAAAAGGCATGAAAAATGGAGCACTAACTATTCATCATATAGCAAGAGGGGTAGTTTTCAGTGGTAAATTAAAAACAAGGGGTTTATTTAGGTCTCCTTTTGGGGAAAAAATGTCTTCTTGATAGAAGAATAGTAGGAAAAGTATTTCTAGAATTCATAAATATTGAAATTTCTTAGAAACTTCCTAAAAATATTGTGAGGAGGTAACCAGAAGTTAAAGCTAGTTTTAAATAGAGACCTTAGAAAAGGAAATATTCATTCAGCCACTAGATATAAAACACTAGTTCCGTTCATCAGAGGCTTGGAAATCTTTCTAACCTAGGTTAGGAAAGTTTCCAGCTTCATAAAATCACAGAAGTCAGAAAGAGAAAAGTAATTTAATTGCCTCTTGCCAATACTCCCTAAGGTATTCCTGATCTTGACTGGTTTCTCATATCTAACTGGAAAAGATTCAAGTGACAAAACTATCATAGCTTCCCTTGGGGTGAGGGGGTTTAATTGATCTCATGGTGAGAAAATTACTTCTTAGGGTACAGAAAGTAGTTCTTAAGAATGTGTCCTGGTAACCAACAGAGATTTGCATAAAATCTCATTGAGAAGGCAAAGCTGCTTAATGTACTTTTTGAAGATTCAGTACCCATGTTACCTCTTGGTTTCATATCCACCAGGAGCTGAAAGCTAGCATGTGAGCTGATCTGGCTCTGTTCTCTTGTGCAGTCTAATACGAGCTGCCTTACCCTCTAATTACAACATTCACTTTGGCAAGAGGGCAGTGGCACCATGTTATCCAGGTGCAGGGTGTGTATCCTTCCATTTAGATTTCCAGCAAGGACTAGCCAGCTGCATGCCGCTAGGTTTAGAATTTAATTAGACTCCTGCAAGAATCTATAAATAAAAAACTGTATCCCATTTCTGACAGTGACATCATATGCAATCCTTTATATAAGACTCCTGTAAAATTTAATGAAGATGAGTCCATGGGAAGCAAACCAGTCTCAACTGAGATTTTAACACAATGCAATGTATTGCAATTTGTTAACATAAACTCCTTATCATTGTCTAGAAAAACATTGATTTGATAAAAAGAAAGCAGAAAAAAATCAAAAACATTAAAAATACACTTAGGGAGACAGTTTTTACTCTCTCTTTCCCTGGGTCGTCTTCAGTTACTTTCCGTTCCTCTCCTCTCTTTCCTTCTCAGTGCAACCTTCCCCTGTTTTGTTTTGTTTTGTTTTTCCACTCTGTGTTGCATTCACTCATCCCAAACCCCTTGGGGGATTTGGAGCAATGAACAGCCTGGGGAGCTGGGGGTTCACCTGTCTAGTGGTGTATATGACACTCCTTGCTTCCCAATCATTTTCCTCTTCTCCAGATAGGGTCTTTCCATGGGCTGCGGTTCCTCTGTGTGCTCTGGCTGTTCATGTCCTGGCATGAGCTGCCCTAGGCTAAAACTTTCAGTGATATCCCTGAGTAATGCTCCTGTCCCGGAGTGTCTCCTCTGAAATATATCACCAGTCCTGACCCTAGCAACATTTCCTTTCATGTGCCTCCTCCCTTACTTTTCCCCCCCTTGCAGCTGCAACTTTTTCTTAAATATGTGTGAGCAAGGAATCCCTTGCCTGGATGTGTTTGGTTTTCTTGTCCATGGGCAATGTGGTTTTGACAGTGGTCTCACAGACCTCTGGAAACATCTGTTTTTTCCACTGTTTCCAGTTGTCACTGGACATTTCCTAGCCACATCCCAGGGGGAGTACCCTCTAGAGAGCCCCATGCAGAAGGCAATAGGAATTTGTAGAAACCAATGACAAGACTGATGTAGTAACTCTTTTACAGAGCTTTCAGTGTCATAAACCAGTTTGATTATGCAGAAAGATTATTCTGTGCTAAAGATCCTGGTTAGCTATTTCCTACACACCTGTGCTTTTAGACACATGGGAAGACACATGCCTATGCATTAGGAAGCTGGAAAAATTGAGGAATTGAGTGCTTCTATTTCTCCTCCTCTTCCTTTATATGTTAGTGCACTGACCTGAGTAGAAATAACTTGATGCAGGCATAAAATACAGTATTGGGGTTCCCAGGGCAGTTGCTTCCATTTTAGAGCAGCACTGTCTCTAAGACAGTCATTGCTATTTGAAGAGATGCGTGAGGTTGAAAAGACTGAGCAGTGCTTTCCAGTTTGTATTAAGCACTTTGGCAGGCACTACTGGAGTACTGTTATATGGGAAATACAGCATTTGTGCATCGTAATATGTTTAATACACATCCCTCTGTACCTTTCTCAAGAACACCACAAACAATGTAAAAACTCCTGCTCCTTTGAAGGTATACTACTGTGTATTATATACTTTTAGCACTATGAGACATGAAATTCCATCTTATATTTGTAGTTGAGCTCTTAGAGGGTGTTGAGATTGGCTTAAAGGGAGGCAGGCTTGCCTCAATCCACAATTGCGGAGAGTATTTAGGTTCTAAACATACCCAAAAGCGAGATTAAAACACAAACGAGGTTAAACGTTGGTATCCAATATATAACGCAACTTTATTTTTTATAAAAGAGGAAAGAAAGAGAGAAAACTAGAAAAGTAGGAAAAAGTCAGAATAAATATGAGAAGCACAAGAAAGGGGTTACCACCACCAGGGCTCCAGCACTGTCATGTGTGATGGGTCTTTCCCTGGTGAATTCCCTCCAAGAGCTGGCCAGCAATCCAGCAAGGGAGCAGAGCCAGGCAGCCAGACCAGCAGGGTGGGAGGTCACAAACAGCTTTGGAGGAGCAGCCAGGACAGTAAAGGACAGCACAGAGAACAAAGACTGTGCCACTATGTAGATTTTGGCAGTGCAGCCCACCATGACAGGTTAGGCACTTACTGATAGAGGGTTTTGAGAGTGGCAGTTGTCATGTCCACGTGTACTGGTTTGAAAGCAAACCAGTGAGAGACTGCAAGTCAGAAATACAATTTAATAAGAAAAATAAAATAAATGCAATAGTACAAAAAGAAAACCACTGACAGAGTCAGAATACAACCTGACACCCTGTCAGTCAGGGTGTTGGTAGCAGTCTGAGTAAACGGTGCCTGCAATCTGCTGGAGTGATGGTTCTGTTGAGGCAGTGATCCTGTCAAAGAGTCTGGTCTTCCTCAGAAGATCCAGTGGTGGCTGTGTAGCTCTTGTCCTCTGGAAATCCAGGAGGCAAGGGCTGACTCTGGTGTTCCAAACCTCCAAGTATCTACAGATGGGAACGCTCAGTTCCTCCTCCTGGGCGGAGCATCTCACAGTGGGATGGTGAGTCATGAGGCAAGGCAGTGATGGGCCCATTAACAGAAGATATCCCCCTGGAGGGAGGATGGGTCATGGGAGAGATAAGGAACACTGCCCCATCTGGTTTCAACAGCTGGCCCATTACCAGGAGATATCCCCAGAGTTAATCAGGGATGAGTCATGCAGGAGGTGGGGAACACTGCCGCACTGGTTTTTTAACAGCTTATGAAGATGGTGATAGAATACATACTTTTGGGCACATCTTACATTGTAACCTAGGACACTATGTCATAAAGTTCATTGGCTGGTTTGCCTGATGTATAAAAAATTTTACCGCTTGCTCTCTTGGTGTATCAAAAGTTTGCAGCTCACTCACTTGGTGTATCAACTACAAGCACTATCATAGCTTTCAACAGGGTGCCACATTTTCTACAATTAAGTAGTTTCTAAAGTTTTTGTTAGAAGCAACTTAAAACTTTAATTTTCAAACCTTTATCTTCAAAGAAGCAATGCAGAAACGTCTCTGAGTCAATAAGTCTCTGAGTCAGTGAGTTAGGAAGAAGGAAGAAAGTTTGAAACCTAAGGAGTTATCAGGTCTTGGGAATCACTCCTGTAATTAACTCGTCAGCACCAGTGACCCTCATTTGCTACAGAGGTTTCTAACTTTCTTCCTTCTTCCTAACTCACTGACTCAGAGACTTATTTGGTCCTCTAACAGTTTTGCAGTTGTAGAAGGAATTCTTCTCCTAAACTGATGCCCATGGCAGTCAGATCCTTAATCTTGCACTTTGTCTTAGTTCCTCAGAGACTGGCTCACGCATTATGACTTATGTGTGGTTGGCAGAATCTCAGCCTACTGGTTGAGGACCAGTGACTATGATTTTTATTTCTTTTCAATGGCATTAAGAACATTTTCAATTAAGAGTAAAAAAAGATTTATTTTGTTTTCTAATAGAGGTAATGGCTATGATTTTACAGCTGAAATATAAAAAAACCCTGAGCAGGCAAAATCTTTGAAGTCTCACTGGCCCTCTTGTTAAGCAGCACACAACTTTATAGACCTGTTTCCCGGAATCAGTTTCTATGCACTCCTGCAGTAGTTTAGATACTGTGGATAAATATTACAATCATGATGAGATATGAAAAACTTCACTGCCCTCCAGGCCAATGGAGAACTGACTAATTTGTATAACCGAGATGCTTGTAGGATCTGGCACATTGTAAGCTGTGGAATATCTGCTGGGGACAGAGTGCTGATCTCAAGGTAGGCCTTTTGATTTCCTGTTCTCTTTAGACAGTTTAGTCACTATCAGAAGTTGGGAGACTTTGACCATGCTGGCACCAAGTAGGACCAGACTACAGGTTTCCTGCCAAGGCATAGAATTTATTAAACAGACTAAGTATGGGATGTGGACAAAAACCTTGCAGTGTTACAGTGATTAATTTTTAGTTCTGTCTGACCTGCCTGTCTGTTCTATGGTGTAATAAACAGGCTCAGAAATAAAATTTAAACTATTTATCAAAGAGCCAAATTAGCAAATTAACAATTAACAATCAGGGACAAACCTCAGCAATAAGGCAAAAGTCCGATGCGTCAGGGTGTTCCCTTGGCACGAAGTCCGCAGGAAGACCCTGTCTCTCAGTCTGTGCATCGCTTTTTATACCCTCTTGGCCCCTCCCCTGACCACCCCTGGTCCAGCCCCCATGGTCCAAGGCAAATGGTTAAGTCCAACATGATGTAAGAGTTCTTCCGCCAATGGTTTTCTGTTGTCTAGGGGCAGTTGCTTAATGATGTCACCTTGCTTCAGTGGCAGGAAACATCCTCATTAAAATTCCAGGTTGCCATGGAGCCGGGTTGCAGGGTAACGGTCGATGTCTAATTTTATCTCTGGGGCCAGCTTTGAGGGTCTTCTGGGTTTGCAGGGATTTGAACTTCTACTAAGATTAAATAGTTATACAGAACAATACAAGGTAGTTTCAAATAGGGAGGTACACACAAAATCATTGCGGTTTAACCAGGAACAATGCTCTTAACCGGGGAAAGTAATAACCAACTTCTTAACTTCATTAATACAATTAATACTATTAACATTAATTGACCTGCATCACGAAAACCAAGGCAACTCATCTATAACATACGGTAATTTGAAATTATGAGTTTATTTTCTTGTATTCCCTTTTTTGCAAAAGTTTAAGAAAGTCTATTACCATCATGTCTTGGTTTGAAAGACAGGTGTCTGCTAAGGAAGGCAGGAGCTTCTCTTGGAACGGAAAATGTAACTCCCTTCCCTCTGAATTACCATGATTTTGAAATTAAGGGGTTTTCAGGCAAAGATATGAGAAATAGGAATAACAGTTCTTTACTAGTATGTATAACAAGGCAAACAAACAACAACAACTATGGCAGCAACAACAAACAGAATTAGAAAGAATAAAGCAGAAATCCTGAATTAACAAGCTCTTCCTGCTCCTTAAGCACCTTCCCCTTGGGCGCAGCACCACTCAAAGCCAGCAGGGGCGCTGCTGGCTCCGGGCCGGGCAGGGTGGCTGCGGTGATGTCCCGGTTTGGAGACAAATTCAGAGGAACGTCCAAATTTGAACGTTCTCTGATAGAAGACAGGTTACAGCCGCCCCTCCCCCACCAGGTTCAGGAAAGAAATATTTCCTCGGAGGAAAGTGAAAGAGGAATAGAAACTATTTATTTAACAAACACACAGGAAAAGAATGATAATGGTAAATAATAAAATCTCTCGCTGTGGAGAGAAACTGGGAAGATTTTAGAGTCCTTTCCTTGGGTGTGGTCTCTCTCCTCTTCGGAGCGGGGTCGGCCTGGGCCCACCACCGGGGCCTTGGTGGAAAGCCCTCCTGATGTGTTCTGATGTTGCTGAAACAGTCCAGAAGAGAAGAAGGGGAAAAAAAAAAAAAAAAAAAATGAAGTCCCAGAACAAAGTTTAATTCTCCATCTCTCTCTGAAGAAACAGAGCCGAAAAAAACTGGCTGAAGAAGCAAGAAGGGTGCTTCCTCTGCCCTGCCGCAGCAGCAGCTATCTCCCTGCTGCCGCCGAGTGCAGGAAAAAAAAGTAGTGACCTTGAAACACAGAACTGTTTTGAAAAAGTTTATCTGGCTTTTTCCTTCTCTCCCCTCTCAGGCTCAGTTTAAAGGTACAGAAAGGCACAAAATTCATGCCTGGACGATATGGGATACAACATCATAAAGTCACCCCAAGACAGGTAGGTGACTCCTCCGCGCCTGCAGGGGGCGCTGTGGCGCGGGGCAGACCATCTCTCTCCAAGTGTTCGATGGCGGGCGCAGCCGGCGAAGGGGATGGAGCAAGGGCTTCCTTTATGAACCCCCAGAGGCAGCCGATTCTGGTGCCCCCTCTGGATAGCAAAAGGAGCTGTAGCACGAACGTCAGAGAAGCAGGCTGGATCGGCAGGATCTCCGGGCAGGCGGAGGGTGAAAAGTTACAGTGCAGCACAAACTCGGAGTACGGGGCGGAGGTGTGACAGGGGTTGGGCAGCGGCAGCCTGGCTCTGGAACACGGCATGGAAAGGCCCCCCCAGGATTTCTCACCGGTGCTGGCTGGAACCTGGGTCTGGGCTATACGGACAGGGGCGGCCCCTGCCGGGAAGCAGGGTGTTCCCAGGTCCTGGCGGGACACGCACTGGCTCTGGTCTCGCCGACAACAGAGCAGCAAAAGAAGCCAAGACGGCAAGTTTGATCCCATTGTTGAAGAAAAAAAACTAAAAAAACAAACAAACAAAAAAACCC